>JARJDS010025388.1:0-77975 GCA_030264155.1 Atheta pasadenae | reverse complement strand
TTTAACCTTAAAAAACACAATTTTTTGATTTTTACTCTAGTTTCGAACCAAAATTAACCAAATTAAGTCACTAAACAATGACTTAAGTCACTTAACAACAAAGTCCCTAATGACTTAAGCCACATAACCACAACTTAACGCAATTTAACCTCAAAACCGTCAAATTATCAAACTTGTGCCACCATTTTTTCGTATCGTTAACCTTAAAATGCATAAAACTTACTTGGTCGTTTGCGTTTTCAGATACGGATGCACACGATTCGCATTACTGTCCAGCCCCGACGATTGGGGGCTGACAGCGTGCGTGGTGGCGCCCGGCGACAGCTTGCCGGCGAGCGTGTCCAGCGAATTCAACATTGTGGAATTATTGTTGCTAACACAATTTCTACTACACTCCTCCTCCTCGGTGGTCGTCGTCGTCGCCGTCGTCGTCGCCGTGGTCGTCAACAGCGTGCTGCAATTCCTCGCGCTGGGCAGCAGCTGGCGGTGGATGCACAACTTGAGCGTCACCGAAATGATTGCGCCGTTCTTTGCTTTTTATTCAACAATCACAACAACAACAACAGCACCACCAACAATAATAATAAATCAACGTAACGAAAAATCAACCAAAAAAAAAACACCACCCACACTCACACTGTGCCACAATAAGGATATTAATTAAGTAACTTGAAATAACTTTAAGCGCAACCACACAATCGAATCAACAAATTAAGGTGTGCACGCCGGCGCAGTGTCACCACACCAAGTCACGGCGAAAAACTGAGGCAAACTGATGAGCTGATGAACGCATCACGGGCATCACCGCACACCGCAGCACAAACACACACACAAGCACGCACGCCCGCAGAGAGAGTTCAATTCGCGTAATCGGCTTATCTTATCTGTGAATCCATACTACAAACTTAAGTCGCGTTCAGTTGCGTTGACTCAGTGGTGATAGATGTGCGCGATATGGCAACGCTGTAGCGTTTACCCGCAAATTGTATTCTAGTCCGAGGCACATGCGCTCACGTCGACCGATTTGCACGTGGTAATTCAAATTTTCAATTTCAAAAACAAAAAAAAATTTGAAATTTTTCGAAAAATTTTTGCGAAATTTTTTATTTCGCAGTTAAATATTTTCTTTATTCACATTGACGAGTAAAACGTGTTTTACAGCTTCTCCAACACTTTCTGCTTACTTTGAGCAAAATTTTTCGTATCACACTTAAGTCACTTTTGTTTTACCCACACAATTTTGTTTAAATTTTAAATTTTTTAGTTTAATTGTTTAAAAATTGAGCCTGAAACAACAAGCACAATAAATTACATTTTTATCGAAATTCAAACACGAAACACATTCGAAAAAAAAAAACCACCACGTTTTTAATTTTTTTCAATTTAGTGACTTAACGCGGCGTTCTAGATGCAGTCCGTGCGTGAAAATTTTTAAAATTAAACATAAACACGTGGTGGTTAATACAATAATTTTGTATGACAATCAAAATCTAGTGGAAATTGTTCAATTTTTAAAGTATAATTTTTTGTTAATTAAAAAAAAATCCAGGTCCGGATTTAAATTTTCTAAATTTTGTAAATTTTAATTTTTTTGACTTTAAACAAATTTCCACTCGATCTTTATTGATAGAATCATAGATTGTGAAACAAACATACCGTCGCCGGCTACCGCTGCCGCTGCACTGGCCGGCGGCGCGCGTCGTCGGCAGCGCGTCGCCACCACCACTACCTACGGGTAGACGACACAAAACGGCGCGCATGCGCATTCAAACATTCAAGGATTCATGCATACATACACACACACAGCCGACAAGAGAATCGTAGAAGAAACGTCCGTCCACCGCCGCGTCGCGCCACCGCCAAACGACGTGCGACATGCGATGCACACGAATACTAATAGAGACGACGCGCGTCGCGACGAGCGCGTCGAGCAACGAGAAGAAGACGAAGAACAACTCGACTCGCATGCAAACATCGCACCGCACTTACGGCGGCGGGTACTTCAGGTGGTCGCACTCTCAGCGTGCACATTTCGCACAAAGGATCTCTCGCGCGCACGGCTTGTGTCTAAGGGATGGTTTGGGAGCAAAGGTAGGGTGTAGGGGGGGGGAGCAAGAAGAGGGTGAAAGGAAATGATAGGCGAGGGTGAGTTTTAGCTAGGTAGGTGTTTGTAAGTAACCACCACGCGTCATGTCATTTCGTGCCGTTCAAGAGGACAAAAGATTGCAAGGATAACGCACCAGGATTTTTTTGTCAGGGATAGTACAGGATAGTACTGAGATGTACAGGACAATAGGTTGTGATGAAACATTGTGTGTTGTTTTTTTTGATTAAAAAAAAATTAGTCCTTCTGTTGTTACTTAAGTTAAGTAAAGTGACTTAAGCCTGTTTTTGGTTACTTAAGTCACGATCCTAGACTTAAAAATAATTTATTTCGCTTTTATACTCAAAATTAAATTTTTTAGAAAAAAAATTTTTCAATTATCCTTTTTTGTCCTTAATTTTTTTCTATTAAGGATAACGCTTAGGACAATTTGTATTGTAGCTATTTGGTCGCTTGAATTGATTCAGGTCGAGGTGTTGCGAGGTGCTTGTTGGCGCTCGTCCATAGATTCATTAATCACCGCGTCCCTGAATAACAATCAATCTTACCGGATGGCGCCACCGGCGCAGGATATTCAATGTCCTTTTTTATGCAGCCAGTCGAGCAACAAAAGAAAACAAAATAAAGCGTGTCTGCATATATAATATAGGTGTGCGAACAAAGAGTCTACGATTGAGGAAGGAGACACATGTGGTTGAGGCAAATAGTTTTTCCGGGTCCAATAAGGACCTCCTCCTTCCAAAACTATACATAGTCCTAGTCCTACATCCTTGCGAGTATTGTGTATCCGCACTGGATTTTTTTCTACATCAACAATGAACGCACATGAATATAAACTGCTTTGTCCACAAAACTCCGAAATTTTCATACAAAAAAAATCCTGCAAGGATTTTTTATCCTTTTATCCTTAAATTTGAAAAAAAAATTAAATATAATTTTCACCAAAGTTTGAAAACTTACAACCATTCAATAAATTTTTATTTTTAATTTTTTTTTTTGAATATTAAAAAAAAGGAGATTAGATGGGAAAACAGGAATAGTTGAGGAATTGTGGAAAACTTTTGCATTGCATAAAAATAGTTTGCGTTCAAACGTCTAAATCATCAAAGACGAGTCTAGTTTAAGTTTTAGGTTACTTTTCTTACAATTCCTAACCTCTACCACTTCCCCACCCCCTTCTTTTTCTTCTATTTCTCTCAATTCTAGTTCTAGTCGAGGCCAAAGTTTGAATTTTTCTTGATATTCGTTTCCCAGAACAAGAAACTGATGATAAATGGGTCACAATAAATTTTGTCCTGCTTTACAAGGAGTTTGAGGAGTTAGGGGAGTGAAAAGGAGAGAGGAAATAGAGTGCAGTGACTCTATATTGTTTCAAACTTTTATTTAACGACACAAACAAGCACAAAGTTTGATATAATATTTAAATATTTAAATCTAACATTAAAAAAAATTAAATTTTCCAAAATCAAAACAAAACTATGATGTTTGTAACTTTTGTTTTGTGTTTTGTGTTTTGTTTTGTCTTTTGTTTTGTTTTGTTTAGTGTTTTGTTTTGTGTTTTTCTAATTTTTATTATATAACCCACACACCCTCCTTAAAGGACTTTATTAACGCTCCTCCCCCCTCCCAAAAAAAGGACACAAGTGCAAAGCAAATAAAACGCGTCACACATAAACTTATTGCGCTCTCAACAATAACTTTGTTTGAGTCCTTTTAGTGGCTGAGCCATTTCGTCCTTAGTCCTTGCGTTTTAACTCCTTGCGTAATAAAAAACTTTAACAATTTGCGTCGTCAATATAAAGAAATGAAGAAATTTTCCTCATTTACCAACGCTTGACTCATGGCCGAGCATGATAAAAACATAATTGAAGCGTGCATCTTCGTCCTGGTCGTCCTGGACGAGCTGCAGGACAAGAGCACACAAATTGCGCCAGCAAAACACAAAAGGTCGTTGGTCGGCGGCAGACTAAAGATCGAAGCGATTGATATCAACCGAAACTAGTGCAGCCGTTGGAATATAGCTCGGACTTTGGTCGCCGTACAGGACTACACCGGAAGGCGGCGGCAGAGGCAACGACGGCATCGGCAGAAGGAAAACGAAGAAGACAAGGAAGTTGGCACACAAATCGGAAGGACATATCAGTACCAACCTATCTGAATCTGAATAGCACAAATCCTTCTTCTTCTTCTTCATCATCTCAGTCCTAGTTGGGGGGATGTTCGGCCATTTCCAATTTAAATCCCAGACTATCCAGCGATACAATAGATAAGTGGATACTGAAGGATATGCCTGGATATTTTCAAGGATATTTAAGGATAGAAAGATACAAAACTAGATTATTTTATTTATTATTTTTTTCCCAGCCCCAAATAACCAAAAGATGCTATAATTTCTACACGGATTGAATATAGAATTCTCATAACCTCCAAATTTTATATTTCCCATTTTCACGTCTAAATTTTAAGCCCTTTGAATAAATGTTGCTCTAAGGATTGTACGTACATGGGGAGACTATAGTCATGTGAAAGTCCTTGCAAGGATTCCAGAAAACGAGCCAACGAAAGTCATGCGGAAATCCCGCCAACACGACCTTTGTACGTGCCGGGTTGAAGGATGCGAATGGAAGCAGCACACACGCGAATCAGTCGTGCAATCTCGCTCGCCAGGACCAAACGACGAAACGTGTTCGTCCTTTTTTCCATGTGCCCACACACACACACACACATACAACACAAGGATATTATCTTCAATCTATTTTTTTCTTCTAGATGTGTGCTTACGCCTTACAAGATGGTCAAACAAATTGACGAATCGATATTTAGTCCTTTTCTAGTCCTTCGTCCTTGAACTGTTTTAAATTACGTTTTTTCAAGAAAAACTTTTAAAAACTAACAATTAAGTCAATTTTGAGTGAATTTTTAAAATATTTCCAAAATAGAAGAACGGGAGAATGGAAGAGTGGGAGAACGGGGGGAGAATAGTTAAGTTAGGTTATGAATGCATAAACTTGTCGACGTGCTAATAACCACCATGTCTGGATATTATGCGTATTGTCTACGTTCTAAAGCGTTTCAACTAAACTACCCCTCACATAACAACCCTCTACACCCCAACGTCGCCAACAGATGTAAGTCCTAAGACGTAGACATATAAAGTCATTGCGTGTAGTCAGTGGCAATTTGCAATCCTCATATTTATACACAACAAATCTCTCACACATCAAAACAACACCTCACTACTCCCCCCAAACCCTCTTCTCCTTCACCTACTACGGCGCAATCCTTTAAGATGCACATTAATGGGATTTCAACATATGAACTCGCGCTGTGCATGCATATGAAATTGTTCAAGACGCACCACATCAAGATGGAATAGGTGGGAGCAAGACAAGAAGAAGAAGAGGAGAAGGGGAGAACGCACTTAGCGAGATTAAGTGGAAATCCAACAGCGCGCAAATCCAAAACCGTTAAACACACGATTCGGATACAACGTACGCTTGTGCTCGCTCCTGCTGGAGATAGTTGTTGTAGTGGTGGAAGACAGCAAGGTGCAATTCCAAGGACGAAATCAGGAATGTGAGTAATATAAGGGATGATAACGGCGTACCAACGCAGCAAGAGTTTAATCTCACAAAGCATACACAATGTGGGAACTTATATCATTATTTTGTATCCATTTTTTTTTTGATTTAAGGGTTGAGGGGGTGACAGAGTCTATTTTTTTTATCCTGGGGGTTTGTCAAGGGTTTAATATTGTTGAATTTAAAATTAAGTTAACGTCCCAATAATAAACTTTAAGGTGTACCATTTAGTAAATGCTGGAATGTGTTGTGTGAGATTCTGTTTGTGATCCTGCAGGATTCAGGATTCAGCAGTCTTAAAAGTTTGTCGCTTTATGCAAGTCGTCGAGTCGCAATTTCAACTTCTTCAGACGACCACATAACTATCACAACTATATCTGGCGCAAAATGCGCAAACGTGCAAAGGAGGGATGATGGTTTAAACCAACAGGAATAATTATCCTGTTATCCTTACAGAATAATAAAAACAAAACAACAAATTTTTAAATGTTCAAACTATTATATAAACAAACAAACTTAAACTATTAAATATTTCTTTACCAAAATTTTATGGGGGTTGCAAAAAATTTAAGGGTTGAAATTATTCAAGAAATAAAAAATATAAAATTTCAAAAAAAATATTAAACTATAAAGAAAAAAGAAAAAAATTTAAACTTTATTTTTTCACCCCCAAAAATTTCAGGGGGTAAGCAACCCTTAAAAAATTTTTGTTTAAAAAAAAATTTAAATCCAACTATTTTGAATTGCTAGTCATTGTGTAGCGTCATTCATAAATGTTTGAATATAATTTGCATGCACATTCTCGTAATTAGCTGACATTTTGTGTTCGCACCCTTCGTTGCGTTTCGCATTCGGTCGCTGCTTTTGAAAATTAAGTAGAGCAGTAAATCATGTCTATTAGGAATAATTCGTTGCGTCGTCTCTCGTAATCGTCGCCGCCGTCGTCGCAAAGGAGGCGCAATCGTAAATTAGAATCGAATCGAAGCCGGTACACTCGGCGCATGCGCAACCACCAAATGCTCGCGCTGTTCGTTATAATTAGCCAAATTACGCGATGCGACTTGGCAGATTTTACGTTTGTTGATGATATACATTCTCGTGTGTGATGCAATCTCGCACAATCAATTGAAAACAAATACCAATTGTTTTAAATTTAACATTCAACATTTTGAGGGGTTGCCAAAAACCCCCTACAACAAAAAAATGTTTATCATCAATTATTTACAAGTAAAAAAAACTAAATTACAAACAATTTTTAATTTTTACCACCCAAAAAAATTTCAGGGGTGGGCAAATTGTATTTCTAACCAAACATTTGGACACCCCTGATTTTTTTTAAAATGACAACCATTGGTAATGCGACTGTATAAATTTCAACCAAAAAAAAAACGCAAACGTATTTCAACGATTTATTTTTATCCCACGTCCGCGTTGTTGTAAACGGCGCACACAGGCAGCGTCGCGACGCTCCTAGTCGCGCGGCTCGCCCGATTCAATTCAATTCCGATTCGGAAAAGGTCGCGGCGCCGCGCACACGTGACGCATGCGAGTTTTGACATTTCTGTCAAATGTCAAAAGTCACATTGCATTGCAATTTAAATTTTTCAATTACACAACTAACCTCTCTCTTCCTTCTACTATTCTTTTGTTTTTGTTTTGTCATCCAAACCATTTTACTTTGTTTGTTTGTTTGTTTCATTGTTTGGCTCTTGTTTCATATTTTGTTTTTTGCTTTAATGAGGCATAAATAATAAAAATGACGTGCTACTCAAGAAAGCAACCAACCAACCATGCACGCATGCACGTCGTCGTCTTTTGTGTTTCGCAGGTGGCGCTGTTGTGCGTCGAAATAAAAAATTAATTTTTGTTCGAAACTTTTACGCCGGTGACATAAAACCAGCGTTTTGGGATGCTAAAGCAAATATTTAGTTTTTCGCTCGCGGATGAGTACAGCGGTTTACGACCGACGGCGAGAGGCAGGGAGGCGAGGAGGCAGAGGCAGAGGCGGCGACGCTGCTCACACAGGTAAAAGTCGGGAGATCATTAAATTTTTTTTCATGGCGCGTTAAATTAAACAAAAAAATATTCAACTGAAATTGAGACTTGGGTTAAGACCCACAGATGGCAAACGGAAATCTGACGCTTTAATTACAAACATTTTATGTTAAACATTGCATAATTAAATATTTAAACATTTTGCAACCCCTAACGTTATTTTTATTAACAAAAACATTAAGTTATGGTAATTTTAAGTATTTTGTTGCCGTTAAAACCAAAAAAAAAATTTAGGGGATGCAGCCCCCTCAAATTTTTCAACCCTTAAAATATATTTCTTTAAAATATTATTAAAATTTAATTATAATTTTTTAAATACTAAACAAAGTAAAATTATCTCCAAAAAAGTTACCACCCTTAAAATAATTAGGGGTAGTTTTGCAAAAAATAATCTCAAATGACATTAAAATATGTCCCAGAATGAATGATGAGTAATGAATAAATTTTTTGAATTACAATTTTGTCCATGGTGTACAACCCCAAACTCACCCTTATTTCAACACCCTTATTGAAAATGTTTCTAAAAAAATTTGTACTCATATCGCGTACCAATCGCTCCAACCACCACCGTAAAATAGTTGTGTCCCGCTGCTCACAAAGACTTTCACTTTCCCCTAAAATAATTTCCCAGCCGCACTCGCTCGCTCTCGCTCGCACTCATGCGAACTGGTGCACGTTTTTCATCGCGTCTTCAAGGCATTGAGCCTGCAATGTTATTACTCGAAATGTGTTTGCGACTCCTCGCACTGTGCCGGGACTTCATTAAAATCGCATTTATAAAACGAAAACGGGATTGGGAAACGACGACACAGGACACGCTCAAGAAGAAGAAGAAGAAGAAGAAGAACTTGAAGGTGTGTGCAGCGCGAGCATTCTCCCCCTCTTAAACTTCTTTGCGTGTACTTGCAATGAAACTAAGTAGAGGGGGGGAGGGGGTGAGTGAGTAATACCGATAGAACTTGCTGAAGACGCAGCACGAGGATGAGCCTGTTGAAATTGGTGTTGCAGCAGCAGGAGAGGAGTTTCAAGAGTTTCAAGTCGTACGTACGTACGTACAAGTTGGGGAAATCGAGAAACCGGAAAACGAGCAGAAGCAAAGCGGGTGGTGGCATAGATTTGTCTGCATACACTTTGCACATCGATTTTGTATGCCGGATTGGCGCGGAAATTAAAGACTTAAATTGCACCTTGAAATTTTGCACGTGTACAAACAGCCACGGGGTAGTAAAGTGCTAAGGGATGAATTAATTTTTTATGTTGTAGTAGAAATATCAATTTTACGTTTACGAGAACATGTGTTAAAATTTTCATTAGTCTAACTCAAAAATTTATTCGCGCCACCTATCGGTCAATAGCTCTTATAGTTGCCACTAGGCAACTTACTATACTTTTTTAGTGTTTTAATGTGTTTTAAACAATTTCCAAAGATTATAGACTTAAATCTCAAGTAATTAGCGTTTAGTGGTGTTCCTAACCACCATGTGGTGCATTAATGACATTGAGTGGTGCACAAAATGGCGGCCGAAATTGTTACCAGAACGCAAACTTGCTAATCCGTGCACATTATTGCATCAATTGCGCTCAAATCCGGCAATCTGTTCGGCGCGCGTGCATTCTCGACGATGTGTCTGATCGTTTCGAGCACGTTTTGCGGTCACTGCCGCCCCCCTTACCATTGTAACCCATGATTAACAGAGTTGTATCTAAGAAATTATCATCAAAACTATATGCCAATCATTTTTAAGGTTTAATTAAAATTTTAAATAAAAAATAAAAATTTATGGTTAATTATTGTTTGCAAGGACGGCCCTGTGTTTTAGTGTCTGTAGAGTGGGTTGCAGGTTATAGGACTGCAAGTTGCAGTTTTGGCATTGTCAGTCACGCGCGTTATTCCGCGCGCGTAATGGACGTATCGCATTAATTGGTCCATTGATCGTGTGTAGAATAGACTAACGTGAGTGAGGCGGCCGGCGGTCGGCGGCGGCAGTGGCGGCAACGGATGATGACGATGTGAGAAGCGCCGTGTATGGGGTTGTGCACGCATGATTGCGCGTACCCGTTTTGTCCGGCGTTGGCATCCGGCCGCCGCAATTGTTCGCCGACGATAATGATATGTAGAGGCGGCGGCGGTGGCAGCGGTGGCCGGTATAGTGCGTGAAGCGTGACGACGACAATTATAGATGGCGCGAATGACGCGCGGATTTTGTCGGTGGCCTATGGCAGCCCCGACTGATAACGCACTCGACTTGACGCCTACAACCGCCGCCTCCGACAATATCCGCACGCGCGTGCGGTCATCAATCATCGGAGGACACCAGTGTGACGCCGCTGCCGTGAGCACACCAAGCAATTTTCAATTCAATTGAGGTGTCTCCGACCACACAACCACCCCATCAACCCCCACCCAACAACTAAGGGTGGTAAACCTCAGACACCTCCTCGATACGGCCGTAAATGACATTGTCATACACTTACAGTGGATATTTTGTGTCTTGAAGGGCGTTCGTTTCAAAGATGTTGTGTTGAGATCGGGTTGAAAGCGTTGGCAGCAATGGAAGCGGAGGCGGCAAAGGCAAGTGATGATGAAAGTGCAAAGCAGAACGCTTCAAGTGGTGAGAGAGTGCGAACGCTCAGAGTGGAAAACTAATTTTGCAACTTATGCAAACACCTGCCAATCTCATTAAATGTTAATTCCGCGAGGCGGCGCTGCCGTCGCTGTATCTTCACAAGGGTTGTACACGCCGAGCCAAGCACTTACAGACTATTTAAAATTTACAATAAAACTAGTATCAATATAAACAAACAATAAGCAATGTGTCAAGGTTAAAATACTAAAAATTTTAAAACGCCATCTAGCGGCAAATAGCTTTGGAGGTGATATTAGGCAACTTAATATACAAATGTATACATTTTTTAAAAATAAACCTAAACTTTACAAGATAAAGTTTATCAATTTTAATCGGATCCGACTCAAGGTACATATTTATACGTTAATTTCAAATAAGTTTGTGAATAGTCCAAAAGTTAGGTTAAG
This sequence comes from Atheta pasadenae, assembly GCA_030264155.1. Taxonomy (NCBI): domain Eukaryota; kingdom Metazoa; phylum Arthropoda; class Insecta; order Coleoptera; family Staphylinidae; genus Atheta; species Atheta pasadenae. The sequence goes on along the minus strand of JARJDS010025388.1, from coordinate 67,201 downwards.
ACTTAAGACACACTTAAGACACAAACATCTTGATATTAAATTCCGAAATTCTCCGTTCGGCGCGCGTACACTTCGATGGCGGCATAGTTTTGGCAAAAGCTTGTTGAAAAGGAGTGCTCTTGCAAATTCCGTAAACTTCACCACCCTTTACCACCTCACCCCATCACCCCCAAACCACCCTCTTAAACATTGTAGACAATATTCGTATTTCACATTTACAGAGTTACTTACACAGTCAAATAAACAATACCAAAATTTTAGTAATAAGAAAAAACAACCCTTAAAAATGTTAAGGGTAACAAACATTTTCGCAACAATTTCACAAACTACACAAACTAATATCTTAATAGTACTTGCAACCTATCACCTCTGGAGTAGTTTTGAAGATTTAGTCCTTCAGAGGGATGTTTTGGTCTGAGGGTTACGCAAAGTCCAAGAGTTTTGGATGCGTCCCAGGTCGACAATCCGCGTTACCCTCATCACAACCAACACCACCGCAATGAAGCAATAGAGCCATCAACACCACTCACTGCGAACGGACAACGCAAACCTGAAGGTGGTGGGTGGTTGGCAGGGGTGGGTGGGAGTGGGTTAGAGATCCTTTTCTTGACGCTTTGGGGTAAATTATTTACCAAATACATGCTGAAACGGTTTGCATGTTTGTTGTGTATCGTAAGTTGCCCCCGCCATGCACATGATGACCACAAAATAGCCACTCGTTTCCCAAACAACCCCCTGACATCTTAAGCCTTTAAACAGGCTTACAAGAAATACATCTTAGGAGGGTTCTGGGCTTAACATAAACGTAAACTTGTACTTACATCGTAGATATTTGAGATTAAATTATGAATTGCCCACTTAGGAGTTGGGGGGAAAGGGTGTAAATTATTTTTAAGGGTGCTTTTCTTAAAAATCTAGTTTTTTAATCAAACTAATTAAATTTAAAAAAATTATTGATTGTTTAAATTTTTTTTTAATTTTACCTTATATATCAAGGGTGCTGCTCAAATTGCACCCCCACGATAATGTAAAATGTTTCTTATCTTACTCCCCATTTGTGAACAAAACGGACGCGCAGACCCCTAACTAAACTATACAATTCGTGTAGCAATGCAAGCGAGGGTAGTTTGTCGAGCAGGGGTAGTTTGGCAGAGGGTAGAGATTACAACTTATAGACTAAACCTGCTGCTGGTGGAAAGATAATGATGAAGAAAATTATATACTTGACTGCGAAAAATGTTACCGAGAACAGTGAATAAATAGGGGTTGATTTTACCTACCCCTAAAATAAAAAAAATAAAAAACTCAAAAAAAAATTCTTCAAAACAACTAAAACCTAAAATTATACTCAAAATTATTTTTCATCCCTTAAAAATAATTACAACCCTTAAATTTTTAACCAAAAATATATTTCACTTATTGTGTGTGATAAGTGAAATAAAAATTAAACCAAAAAGTAATAATGAAATCATAAATATTTTCATCCCAAACAATAATTTCATCCCTTAAATAATAAAATCAATGAAAACTACATGTATTCTGTTGTACACGTTTTCCACACGATTGAAAATGAAATATTTATGACTTACATGTCCATTCAAAGTTAATTAGGTCAAAGATACTCGCATCATATTAAAGCAGTGACCATCAACATTTTATCAACTCCATTACGCTGTGCGTCCACGGTCATTACTCGCGCTTTAATGACACTAACCCATCGCAAACGTATTGGAAATGAAAAAAAATAAAAAAATAAAAACAAAACACACACACAACATTAAGACATTCATAGCCGCCACCACCGCCGCCGTGTCATTAACCTGAATCGCTAAACTAAAAGAAAAGCAGCGTTCAATCTTGCGCACACGCCACAAGAGTCAACATTGCGTTATTTATTTATTGTTTATTGTTTAATGCCGTTAGCGTCGTTACCGGTGAATCGTTTGGTCATTTAATGAAAGCGCAGCGCACAGCACGCTTTAAAGAATAATATTTACGATTGCGTTTTATTTCGAGCATTACGGGAGAGTTTCAACGTTTAAGACGACGTCAACCAACGACGAATTTAAAAACGTTGTTAAAACAGAGACGTAAACTTTAATTTTAGATTTAGGAAAAGTCATTACGCAAAATTTACGAAAAACTAAAAAAATATAGTGTACGAGTGCCCTTACAAAAAAAATTATAATGTATGATCACCCTTAGAATAAGCCTTTATAAAGTGTACAAGTGCCCTTAGAAAATATCACCAAGAAAAAAAATTACAATTCAAGTTTTGATTTTATGATATTTAACGCTTTATAAAGTTTAGTTTAGTAGCGGGTTCGAATTGCGGTTATGTCGTGTAATGGCGATAACGACAGGTTTGCAGGTTATGGTCGCGCCGGCAATGCGATACGTGGCATATAATTTAGATTTAAAAACTCTTTAAATTTATTACCTTTATTGGCGATAAAGGTGATATAAAAGTGATAACACCAAAGGGATACTTTCACATATGGTGGAAATTTTTACCGCCATTTTGTCGTTTAACGTAATCCCAACATAACCTCACATTCATAACATTATCAAGGTTGAACACAATAATTTAACAACTCTATAAACTTTACCTACTAAAATATACAAGAAAATACAGTCAATTGAGGTATTAACCTTAAATTTTAAAACTACCAACCGACAGGTGGCGCTGCAAATATTTTGTTGGAACATGACCAAATTTTGGTACAATATAACTACAACTGTAAAAATAATACTTGTGCTAAAATTTTAGTATAAAAATTATTTTAAAAGGACTAAATCCTTGTTTGAAATTTTTTTTGAAATAAAAATAAATTAAATTAAATAATTAAATTTGTAATTAAATTAAATACTATGTAGTGAATGTGTGTGTTTAGGACATGACCAAATTATCTCCCATCTAGTCGCCCGCGCTTGTATTTCGTCCCGTTGTCCTGCTGAGCAGAAAGGACTAAAATGGCTGATTAGATTACTACCGTCCGGTTGATGCGCGCAATCTGTCCATGCCCGTCTCCGGTTCGGAATTGCACCACGTGCAACACGACGACTCTCAACTCGTCCTAGTCCTAGTCCTCGTCCACAATCGCATTCTCGCACACATATACAGTCACAAACAATGCAATAGAGGGCGCTGTTCGGGCGTGTTCGATTCGCAGAACATCTCATTTAGTCCTTGCTACCCATAGTTTGTACCTTTGTTTGTCATGTTTTTCGTCCTTTTATCGTGCGCTAAAAAGCTTTAAAAGCCCCGGCAACGTCTCTCATTTCAAATTGACGCAAAACAACCGAAACAAAACAAAACAAGAAACAAACAAACAAAAAAAACGAAGAGAATGTATAAACGTACCAGAGACAAAAGAACTTGCAAGAGCAAGGATAAAAAGGACAAAGACAAAGACTTAATGAGACTGCAACAAAACAAAAATTCAAAGGACTCGAATAGAACAAGTCGAGAAAACAACAAAAAAAAAACATAAATGCAGTGAAAACGGAGCCATTCTTTCTTGATTGCAAAACTCAGGACGAAACGCAAGACAAGAAAGGACCAAACGGCCAAAGTTGGTCCGAATTAAAAAGGTGTAAAGTCTTTTCTTCCATACACAAAGCAGGGGTGGAATGCAAAACTTGAAAAAAAAATTTAAATTAAAAACTAAAGAATTTAAGGACAAAAGGACGAAATGACAAAAAAAATTAAATAAAATACATACTAAAACTATCCAGACACATAGTTGTTGAAAAAAAAACAAAAAATGATGACAACATTTTTTTAAGGATAATTTGTCCTTTTTGATAATTTTGTTTAAAAAGGCACACAAATATCAATAATATAATGTTTTAATTAATAAAATTTAAGAAAAAACAAGAAAATATTACGTAATGCTTAAAAGAACAAGCAAAAGTAAATTTGGTTGCATACTTTTTAAGCTATTCATACACAGATGGCGTTATTTTTTGCATAAAATAACGTTCAAAATTTAACAACAACAAAATATTTAATATAATTGTTCTAGCCATTAAAATCACAAATTTAAAAAATATATAATTGGTTGCATACATTAAATAACAAATACGCCATCTATGAATGGGTAGCATTTTTTTGAGCAGTTTTTGTTTTGTTAAAACGCAGTAAATGCAATGTGTCTTACATGTTTTATTAAATCTGTTGTGCGCGCCCGAAAATACAAGCAGACTCATTCATTTCGCCAGCTTTGGTTCGCCGCCCCCAAGAAACGCATAAACGCAAACCTTCGTCAACGTGCACAAGCAAAATACATTAAGGAAATTTGCATAAACTAAACAGACTTTAGTGGTGTTCTGTGCATTTCAGGTACAAACAGCAGCGGGGGCGGTGAAAGCTTTACAAACTATGGCGGCGGCAAAATGTTAAATCTTATACCATACAAATATTAATGTTACGTACACTAAAAAAACACAAAAAATTAAGTTTCTACAAAACCGGACGTTTAGGTTTTTATAGGTTAAGTTCTAGGTTACACGTTCGAGGTTAGGTTTGCATATAACCTACAAACTTTCATCTTTACAATTTGATGGCGATTGCTGAAACTTACCTCATGTCAGGTTGTGGCGGCGGCAAAAGAAACATACATGGTTCTTCGATGTACGTCTCCGCATAGCCGCCTCCTTCGTGCGCGTACAAGTCCCCGCCGATGCAATCGTCCCACATGATAAAGCAGTCGTTGTTCATGATATGTGCGCATGCGTCCGGCGAATACAGCTTGGGGCTGTTTTTTTGACAAACCACACAAATGCAACCGCACTCTAAACGCGCTTCGAAATGGCGTCCACAAACACCACACGACCAGCACAAATCACACGGTGGTGCGTTCTTATAACCCTGATGAGGTATTTTACAAATATTGCTGCCTCCACGGATGTGGACGGGGATGCGCTTGTGATGATGAGCGTCTCGTCTCGGCCTGTCTCTACGGAGCAAAGGAGCAGCACGCTGACACACACGGTAAATTTCGAACGCGAATCACGCGGTTTCACAAAAAAATAGAAATAGAACTCCAAAAGGATACACGAAAAAGGTGCGTGGACTTTCAACTAAAATTTGACATCGTACTTGTTCGGACCGAAAATATTAACAGCACGTCACGACACGTAAACAACTCGCACGATTGCCATAGCGACGACGACAGCGGTCGCCATGACTGAACAACCGACAGTCAAACGCATAACAATTGACAAACAAAAGAAAAATTTACAACTCCAAACTCCAAACATTCTCAATTGTTTTTTTTTTCACCATTACTCAATTGTTTTGTGTTTCGTCTTTCGGATTGCATCTAACCTTAAACTAAATTTAAATTTAACCTTAAATTGGGATGGTGATTAGGAGAAAACGAAGATAGTTATACAACCACAAGTACTCTAGCCGTCGTAGGCAGTAGGCAACCCAACAAACAGTGATTTCATTGTGTCTTTCGTTACCAGCGGGTGTTGGTGAGGGGGGTGAAACGCGTAAAGTCGCGTTTTACGACCTGACCCTCGCAGATTAAGCGGTTACGTGGTTACTTCCGAAACTTACTAATCCGCACGAAGCACAACCCTCCATCCCCACCTCCTGCATCTAACGCCCTCTAGTGTGCAATACCAAAACTACCCCTGAACACTATTACTGCGAATTTATATCCTATACTGTTGTATGGAGAAACTAAACTAAGACCAGAAGGTTACCGAGATGGAACCACCCCCTCAGTTTAGGGGTGGGCGCATTGTCTAGTTCTGCCCGACGAATATTCGCACGTAAACAGCGTATTTTCGTGTTACTTTAGAACTAAAGCTAAGGCTAACTATTGGGACTAGTTTTGGGGGTTCTGGGGGTGGTTAACGACGCAACCCCCAAGCGCACGTTCTAAACAATAACCGCAGAAGTTACGAGGTACGCCAGCGACTTGCGTCTGAACACCTTAGTAACGTTACAAACCGGATGCTTTTGCTTTTGCTTTTCGTTGTTGGTGGCGGTTGTTTAGGGGTTGAGGGTTGAGGGTGGAATATAGTAGTAGAGGAAAGTGGCGGTTCTTAGCCAAAGAGTTGTGTCTATTGAATGCAATTCGGGTAATTGCTCCCATTCATATTGGTCTGGTTAATGTTTATTTGACCAGTAACGCCACCTATGAAACAGTAGCCGAACTAAATTTGATCATTTTTGTAAAACCTGTGTTCTTTGGAGGGTGAATCGTTTGGTAAATAAAAAATATTTTAATCTGTATTAATGGCATTCCCCAATGGAAACCGGAAGTCAATGTCCTGTTTCTTGTGGTTTAAATTTTTTTGTAAGGAAATCACTTGGGAATCGTCAAGATTTCTATAAAATTTAAAATCCAGGACTACTTCAAGGCGCTCAAAACTTAAATCCTGGAATCTTTCTCGACTTTTCATCCTGTAAGTCCTGCGAGTCCTGAATTCGGTGAGTAAATCTGTAAATTCTGTAAGATGTGCAATTTCAACATTCGCTTCACTTGCAAAAGGTGTTGATATCTTTGTTTCGCGCCGTAAGGGATGCACATCCCTTTTAAAGGACTCCGGCTTGCCGCTCCTGCTCCTGCTGCTCGAACGAGATGTGAGAGAAGTGGCGGTTGTTTGCTGTTGGCTTCAAATTCAATGTTTGCCTGCTTTCCTAGCGTGGGTTTTCTTGGCGCGCACGCGGAGGTAAATTGCTTATTTGCATCTTGCTCCTGGGGGCGGCGAGAAGGGGTAGCCTAACTCCTAACGTTTCTGCGACTCTCCGACGCGGGTATTGGGGATGCTTAGCGTTAGAGTGTTAGACGGTAGTATAGTATGTTTGTTTGTCTGTTTGGCTTTCGTATAGTCGGAGGCGGCTATAGCCGCCTCTCAGCTGGGAATTGCTTTGATTTATCGCCAAATTTCATGAGTCAACGGACGCGCTAATTGCTGACAATACGTCTAGGACAGTTTCGCATAATATGTGCGAACAATGTACACCTTCAAGTTGGATTAGTGGCGCCATCTATTAACAACTTAACAAACTAATTTCTTGTGAAAAACATCGAAAACCGGAAATGATATTTAAACTATAACATTTTTTTCAATATTCTGCGCAAATTATAAGTGTTGAAAGAAAATGTTAAAACCGGAAATTTAAAAACCGGAAATGAAAACCGGAAGTGTATCATGTTGAACCAAAACGTATGATGTAAATTGTAGTTAGCATCGGAATGCACTTTGGTTTGGTTTGCACCCCGAAATACAGTTGACATTTATGACCAGTTTCAGTATTCGTGGGGGTGGGGGGTATCAATGCCACAATTAGAACTAATAGCATATTAAACCCCTAACCTCTTAGTGCAACAATGCGCAATATGTAACATTATTGCGACAGTGACATTGTAATTGCAATAAATCCGATGCGAAACGCATGCAACCCAACATACAATACGAATATATCGAATGTTAATTGGGTTGCATACATTAAATCATAAATATTTCATTAATGTACCTGGAAATAGAAGTTTGTTGTGACTCGTAGTAAAACGTAGTTACCTCGCTGAATACTACTCAACCTACCCCTTTTGATAAGAGGGTGGGTTCCGTTGGGGGTGGCGGTATGAGTAGAAAATCAATCCGAATGTAATTTCTCCGTCCGATGAATTATTGAGCCGAATCAATACTGGTTTTATGTGTTTGCAGGAAGCCCTACAATGTGCGTTTGGCCGCCACCGCCGCCGCCGCCAACATTTCTACTTTTGACTGCTACTGCCGTTGATGCCACTTTTCCTACTTTTCCGCTTTTAACGAACACCAGCAAGATGTACGAGTAAAGTTGGCATCCCCTGCCAGTGTGTGTCCGTGGGGCGGCAAACGAGTGCAACAACAGCGCACAAACGAAGCAATACATCATTCTTCTATAAATTATTAACTCTCAAGAGTTTTGTTCCTTTGCTTTGGCGGTGGTGGTTGTGTAAGGGTTCTTTTTGTGATGTGGAGACGATGGCAGCGAGCCGCCCCCGGGACGTTGCACGTCCAACTTCACTCGATGGTACATAATTAGAGGCAATTATCGGTAACGGCATTGAGTATCAGAATAAGCTATGAGTGGCAGCAGTTTCAAAGCTTTGATGCTTCGGGGGCGGTGGCTAATTAATAATAAATAAGACTAATTACTAATTTGTGTAATTTTCCATTACTTACAGTCTACTATTTTTAATAATAAATATTTATGTTGTTATTTTTTTATATTTATAGTGTTTTTGTAGAAAATTTAAAGCTATTCGACGATAGATGGCGTCAGATGTAAACATGTTAAATAAATGTTTAAACAGATTCGTTTGAAAGCAAGCACGTTTTGCCGGTTTGTAGTTGGAGTGTCGGCGGTGGCAATTTTACTTTTTACGGGTTTCTATCTGACAGCTCGACGTCGCCTCCGTTCGCCGCCGCTTGTGTTATGAAGGATTCATGTTTTCGGCATTTTGGCCAAATTAAATTATCAATTATTCATGCGACGCACACTTCTTGCCATACACGCCAATAAACCTTGACGACCAATTCGGGAAATGACCGCGAAAAACTAAAACCGGAAATTTGAAAATCCGGAAAAACAAAAAAATACAAACACAAAATAATTTATATTTAATTACTAAACTAAAAAAAGGAACATAAATATTAAATATTTTTACACTTCATCCCTTATAACATACCCCCACCCCCCACCCCGGGGTAGTAAAATAAATTTTTGTTTAGAGTAAAAAATCGTGTCAATCCCAATCGTATGCAAATTAAATACAATGTTATTCAATTGTTTTTGATGTTACGTATTGTCTTTATTGATGTTATTTATCGCCCCAGGATTGTGCTGCCCCCGAGTGAATAAATCCTCGAATGCCGACGTCGACATCGACATGGCATTAGGTTGAATTTATTTACGTTTTCTTGCGAGAAGGGAGCGAGGAATGGAAACGTTTTAATTCCAATAGCGACGGTGGTGGCCCCGCCGCCTCCCAATAGAACTGAGGGACTGGAAAACCGCCGACGCGACGAACAAAGCCGCCCGCAATATCGGCAGCTGCGGACGATACAATCGATACGTGTGCGGAGCGCGCGGATAACAATGACACACACGAATCTAAAACAAGAACCAAAACCGCCCCCACATGTCATTGATGAGGTTAAAAACAAAATAATTTGTTACATCTTATCCATTACAATATATTTGATTCCATTCAATTTTATTTTAAATGTATCCGTAAATATTTTTTGTGGGGGCAGAAAAACGTATTTTATTGCTCGCGGGTGGAAAATGTTTTTTGTTGAAAAAAAAAATCTGAACAAATGTAAAACATTGTCTACATGTTTCAAGTACATTTGTTATGTTTATTTCGAATGTATTTTTTTGCTGATCCTTTGTCCTTAAAAAGGACACAAGGTGGATAAAGTCCTGCAGGAGAGTGGCAGTAAACGCAAGGTGTCCCAACCCTGCGACAGCTTGTTTTTATCGGTTCGGAGCAGCTATACGGACTCGTACATCGAACAGGTCTGAACAGGACTAAACAGGACTAAACAGGACTCCGACAGGACAAAAACGTGCATGGCAAGGACATCGTTGCAAAAGGAATTGGAATTTTACTTGTAAGTTACGACTCCACGCAATTCGAAAAGAAAAAAAATTGTGGACGGAATATTAAAAATAACGGCGGCATTTGAATTTTTGCAGCCCCGGGGGTGGCAAAGTATAAAAAATTTAAAACAAAATTTTTTTAAACAATTAATATCAAATATTTAAAAAAAATTGTTTTTAACTATTTGCTAAAAGGTTTAAAATTTTAATTTTTTACCCTAGGGTTGTAAATTGTTATTTTTTCACCCTAGGGGTGCAATTTTTTTTTTTTTTCATTTTTATCTAGTAGTTTTTTTATGTTCTATAAAGTTAAAATGACAAAAGTTTTCGATCGGACAGAGTTGTAAGCACACACTTGACAAAACAGCGTTTTGTTTTCGCAACATCTTTATTTCCGCCCCCGCCGTCGATAAATTGAGTTCCCCCAAGCGCCACCAACCCACACAACGACACACACTGTGCCACTACTTCTGCTTCTACTTCTTCAAGATTCGAAAAGTGTCGCCACACTCTATCGGAAAGTTTTGCGTGTGCTGTTTCTTGCTAGCGCTGCAAACCGGAAGAAGATGGAGCGTCTCAAGATGGCGACCTTCGCGTAACTTTACCATTCGCAATCCGCAAACTTACAACACCAGGCAATACGCCTAGTACATAATAATAACGACGCAAGACACACACAACAAACGGAAAACACACAATAAACAAGAAAGGAAGCAAGAGGAAAACCGGAAAAGTGGAAAAACTAAATAAAAAGTGATGATAAAGTTGTTAAAACACAGTAACAACTTGTTATTTGTTTGTAAATTTCTTTAGATTACAAAAAAACCCGAAAAGTTAAGAACAGACGGTTTTACAGATTTTACCACCCTGGGGGTAGTAAATATTTTTTTAATTCAGGATTTTTTGAATTTTTTTTTAAATTTGTGTTTAATAATTATTATTGTATTTTAGAAAAATTTAAAAAAATATTTTAAATTTTTATTTGAGGGGGTGGTATATTTTTTTGTAAGGGGTGGAAAAATAAAAAAAATTTTTTTGTAAAAAATGATGCTTTAAATTGTTATTAAGTAAGAGAACTTATTTAATTTTTTTTTAAATTTTTTTTATAAAATAACATTTTGCACCCTTACGGCGGAAAAGTAGTTTGTAAATATTCTATGCGGTGTTGACCGGAAAGTCCGAGTTTTTTTGTGGATACAATTGTAGTCATTGGCTGACAATCAAATCGATAGTTATCGAAATGTTAGCGGCTTAACAAGATGGCGTCCGATCGGGTGTTTTGTGTAGTAAGGTAGCGATTGGGGTGTAAGGGGCTGGAGGGATGAGTGGTCGCAGGTGGGCGCTCGCGATGAAATATTAAACGCGGCGTGCGGTCGAGCGCGTCGCCATGACTACTAGCGCACACAACACACAACACGCCGCCGCCAAACGCCGTCAAGGATGTGTGCTTCTTGATTGTGAGAAGTAAGGGATGTGCGCGTCGATGGGGAAAAAATCCTGGAATTATTTATCTAACCACCCGACGTTCTCACGCAACCAGACTCACAACTTCGACTTTTACCGGCCGCATTATTAGATTTCTTAATTATTCATCCACGAACACACTGTATGTTTTGTATTTTTTATTAAGCACATCAACCCCTTGTCAATACTTATTGATTAAATTCTATTTCAAATTTTAAGAAATAAAGATAATTATAAATAAATAAATAAATATATTGTTATTTAAAAAAAAATTTACACCCCTAGTAAAAACAGATGTTTTCTGCCCTAGGGGTGAAAAAAAATATTTTATTGCCAGATCTAAAAAATTGGGTTTTAAGGTTAGAAAATATTAATTTGTGATTTCGTATAAATTTTATTCGATTAATTATGCAACCGTTTTAATAGGTTACGTGTCGTCGCCGCCCCCAGCCGCCACCGCAAGCAGACGCGCTCAAATATTTAACGAACTTTCGCGTTAAATGCAAAGCCGATACAAATGTTTTCGATTAATTATTCAGCGTCGTTTCCGGCTCCGCTCGTTACGCGCGCAATGGGGGCGGCAAATTTGCATTGCGACCATTATAATTTCATGCCGATTTTAATTAATTGCAATTAATTTCGGATACGTTTTGGGTGGTGTAATTTAATGTATACAAAGTTTAAATGATGAAATTTACGATTTACAGGTGTTTTTACTGAATTTGTGACGTCACAGTTACACATTACATAACCAAACATTTAAATTTAAATTTAATTAATTACAGCCCATGAAAAATTATTAAATTGTGGTTTATTTCTTGTTATTATTTATTAAAGTGAAAAATAATATTTTCATTAAAAAAAAGTAAGGGTAGTTTTTAAGGGTTAATCTCACCCCTTAAAATTAATTTAAAATTAAAATATTAATTTGTAATATTATTTAAATAATAATAAAAACATTTATTTAAATTTTTCTAAAAAAATTTTTTTTTTTAATTTTAAGGGTTGATTTCACCCTTTCCAAAATACGGACAAATATAATTGATGATGATTGAATTAATTACAACTGCGACCACCTATTAATCAAACGCATACGAGTCTCTTGGTACAACAAGCACCTCTTCGTGTCGCCGCCCCCCTATCGTACTTAACCGGATAACCGGAAGTGGACGTATTCACGTGTTTGATATGACTAATATCACTCTTGATATGACTATCAATGACCTCTAGATTCTCAATGGACTTGATATAACAAGTTATCAATAAACCCCAAACCGGAAGTTTAAAACTAAAAAAAGTAAAACAAACCGGAAATTTGTCTAAATTCATTTACAAAAATACTTTCTGGTTAATATTACAACATTAAAAGTATTTTATTGCAAAATTTTATTTTTTTAAATTTTTTTTAATACCGGAAAACCGGAAATAGTTACAATTTGACTTATTTTGTGTTTCTGTTAAAGTCATTAAAGAAATCATGGCCGTCACATGCGTTCATCAATTTCACGACCACATCAGTCGCAGTTTTCTAGAGCTGTAAACGACAAAAACCGGAAAACCGGAAAACATAAGTGAAATAAAAAAAACACCGCCGTCAACGGATGGCGGTTGAGTGATTTCACTTTTGCGCGGTGCGAAATCGCGATAACTCACTCGGAAGTTATTAATGCACGACGATAAGTCTTAATAATCAGTAACACGTGTTGCCTACCCACTACCCTTACAAAGCTACCCTTAGTAGAGAAAGGCACTTTTTGTAGGTTAATTTTTTTTGTGTCTGCGAAAACATGTTATAAATTACCTACTACTTTATTTTATGTAAAATTTACACACTGAAACTTTAACTTCCGGTTTTCCGTGTGTTTGTCCTAACTGCTTTTAACTTCCGGTTTTTTTGGATTGGAAATAATCGGTATTTAGTAGTTAACTAAAATTTTATAATGTTTTTGATTATAAAGCAGTGAATATATAAAATTGTTGTAGTAGCTGCCGCTCCCAACAACCGGAAGTAGTCCGTTACGCTTACGTTATAGTCCGGTGAGTACGTGTGAATATATTGGATGCGGATACAAGGATACGTTTTACACCGGTGGCTGTCATGCTCGCGCCCACACTTCCGCATTTCCGTGTTTCCGCGTTTCCGATTTTGGCTAGCGGGGGCGGTAGTGAATGTTCACACGCACCAAACGATGCGCGGCGATAAGACGCCGGTAAACAAACGTATCGAACGCATGTGTTTGCCCACACCACAATGAGTAACTGAAAACTACCCTTAGCTTTCGTAAGGGGTGGAAGAAACCGAGCGGACGACTTTCCGCTTCGTGGACTAAGATTGATGAAACTCGCTATGAACTTCTGCTCGGATAATTCGACTTCATAACATAGATAATTTACTACAAAAATCCAACCCTTAAAAAATACCCCTAAAAACATCCCCAATAATTCATAAATTTTTTTCCAACTTTTTTTAAGAGTTGATAGTTAAAATTTTAAATCTGACATAAAATTTTAAATAAAAATTATATCTCAAAAACCACCCTTAAATTTTTTAACATCCCTTATAGTTTTTATTATTTTTAACACCAATATTAACAATTTTTTCATTGCACACAATGGTCATGAAGGGAGTGCGTTTTTGGGGTAATAAACGGTTTTGTTTTCGTCAGTGGTGGCGGCGGTTGAGCGGAGGCGGCTTACACAAAACGGGGATGAAACGTAATTTATGTGTTTTTGTGCTAGTTTTTTTTATTTTCACGCCGTACAAAACGCACAATAACAATACAAGGTTAGAAGTGGTTGCAACCCCTTCGATGGGGGATGAAAAAAAACAAATCTAATTGTACATTGTATGATGGAATTTGATACAAAAACTGGTAATAAATGTTGAAACACAAAAAATGTTCTGAAAGGGTAAAACACCCCTAAAATAAGGGTTGATTTAAATTGAATACAATACGTAACAAGGTGACATTTATATTCTTGTTTTTCGATTTTATTTCAATTCAATTTAATTCTAAAATAAAAAAAAGTTGCGAATAACCGGAAAACCGGAAAACAAAACATGTTTATTTCCGGTTTTTAATTTGTTAAAAAATATTTATTTAAGTTTACGAATAATTGAATTAAATAAAAAAATATAGGAATTCTAAATTTTATAAATTTTTTTGACCACTTCCGGTTTTTTATTTTTATTTCCGTTTTTCCGGTTTTCTAACTTTAAGTATTTCGAATGTATGTAAGATCCGGTAACAATGTAAACTTGCCTTATTTATCAAGTCAAGACTTTGGCAGTCCGAAAAAGTTACACGCACGTAAAGTCCAACCGCCTCCTTCAGCCACCCCTTAATTTCCCATCCCTTTCTTACTCTTATTGAAGTCGTATGCCCACAGCACTAAAATACGTAACCAAAGAAAAAATAAAGAACGCACCAAGAAATTTTGTACGACATACAAACCCACCCTTGAGGGTTTAGTGGTAGGAGGTGAAAGACCTTTAGGGGGTGGGATTCGGTGATGGCAAATTCCCCAGATGCTAATTTCGCTTTTATTACGTAAAGTTTGCGCATAAGAAAAGTTTTTCGTTTTTTCTGTTTTTGGCATCCCTCGCCTCGATGGCCTTTGCTTAAGGGTAGCTTTCACAAGCCCCGACCATAACCAAACTATACTGCTTTTAAGTTAAAGTCGCGGACGTATAAAATCGATGAGGTGCTAAAACCGGACACCCTAAAAAACCACTCTTAAATAACAACCCCTAAAAAACTACCCCCCAAAAAATGTAATTTTTTAAATTTTTTTTATGTTTTTAAAGTAAATGAAATTTTTTTGTATGGACAATCTTTTTTTGTAATCCTCAAACACACTGTATATTTTTAGGTTGTTACAATAATGAAGACAATTTCTTCGAAGCTGAGAAAAGTGTCAGGCATTTTTTATTGTCGTTTTTTTTTTTAGTTGCAAAGCCGGCAAGAGGTTAACAGTGGTTTGGGGGTGGTTTTGAAGAGGTTTGAGGGTGACTTTCCGCCGTGGGTGGTTTTGGGCGCGCTTGAATAAGACGTATGTGCCAACTCGTTGTTGCCGCCTCCGCCGCTGGGAGCGAGTTAAATTCACACTTCAGAACTTTTGGCGACACACTCGACGCGCACCACTTCGCGCCCATTCTTTATTCAACAACAATTTTCCGGAAACGGAAAACTTCACACTACTTCACTACGAAATGAACTGGAATACAAGTATACTGAAAATTCAGGGGTGTATTATCCTCCCTCTTAAAAAAATCTTTTTTTTTGGTTTTCCAAAATTACACTATTCCCGATTAATAAAAAACCGTTTATCATCCCCTAACTATTAAAACTAGTCGCAATAAACTAAAATTAGTTCAAAAACTCATAACATAACCTAAAATAAAATTTAGCCTATGACGCAATAAAATATGACAGATGAGCGCGATAAAACGCCACTAAAATGCAAAATAAATATTAATAAAGACCATAAACAGCGAGTCAGTGACGTCATAAAAATATAAAATTCGATTTGCATATAAATAGCTTTCAACTATCATTTTTAACCTAAAAAAACGCAACTAACCTAAAAAAATCAAAACATAACCTCAAGTAAACGTATATAACCTGAAAAAAAATAAAAACAACCTCAATTCCTAACCAAACATAACCAAACATGCTAAAGTTTTCAATTATCCGTATTGCGTTGTTTTTATTTTTTTTTTGTAATGAAATTTGATTTTAATTTTTCTACCCTGAGAGAATTGCACGTGCACGTTTCCTGCATAATAATTCCACTCGTCGCAGAATTTATATTGTTATCTATTTATATTTCATAATGTTTCGACGTTAAATTGTTGTTTGCTCAATAATGAATGCACGCCGCCCCCACGGTGCAAACGCATTTGGATTGTAAGTGTGTGTGCTGTATTTGTTTTTGCATATTTCACGTTCGCGTACGTGCCACGTGAATAAATAATAATTTAATGCAATGTGGGTTGCATACGATATCAAATACAAAACGCACATTAAAAAAAAAACAACAAAACAAAAACAAAAACAAACTAATTTCAATATGTATGTGAAACGTAAACAAATAAAAACAAATGAAATTTAAATTAAATTTCATTCTTAGACGTTCAACTCAATTGTTTCTTTTGTTTTTGTTTTGTTTTGTATGGAGTTTATTCTTTTGTTTTTGCGTAACGCATTGATTCATTTGTTATTGTTTTGTTTTATTTAAAGCGTCAAGTATGCGTCATTGTTTGCGTTAATGTAGGCAACCAACTCTGCACTAATTGCATAATAGGCTAATAGCTATGCAACACAATAAGCATTGAAAGTGTGCGGATAAAAACTAAATGGTGTATGGTGCAGCTGAAACGTAGCGGTGTGTGTTGGCAATATTGAATTTCGTTCGGTGCTTTTTGTCGTTTCCGGTCTGCCGCTCGCCGCCGAAAAACAGGCTTTTTCTATTATAAATCTAGCCGAGTGAACGGCTGCAACCCACACTACGCTACGACGAAATACAAAACGACACCATGCCGACGCGGAGAGTTGCAAAATGATTCCGGAGAAACAGCGCTGGAAAAATCGTCGTTATTTACGTATTCATGGAAAAGGGTGCAAAGTTTTTTTTGTTGGGGTGCTATTTTAGTTAACGTCAGAAGTTATACACTAGTTTCAGCTATTAAAATGGCGCCTCTGTATAGGAAAATAGCATTTTAACTTTTTTTTGTTTTTTTTTTGGTAATTTGATCAGCAAATAACATTCAACACTTAAGGGATGAACATCTTTTGGAATAGGTTTTTTTTTCTATTGCCCCATTGTTAAAGGATGTAAAATCAATGTCCTTGCAGGAATGTATCGTCCTGCAATTCCCAACACTGGCATTTATTCGCGCATTCGTTCAAAACGAACACCGTAACACACCGTTTTTCCCATTTTCGCAACGCCCTGCTGCCGTATCCATTTCGCACGCACTGGCTCAACGGTTCCAGCCCTCCATTATCGAATCCTGCCGTCCTGCGACACATCCACAACAATCTACAACCCATCACGGCCCATCTTGCGAAGCAATCTGTGCGGCGAGCGAAGAATCTAACACTTTTTTATTATCCTCGGTGTGTTGCAAAGGACGACACGACAAAATTGCACATCCTTACATTCCTTTACACCCTTAAATTCTTTTTTGAACAAAAAAACACTCACACAATGTTTGTTTTGTTTGTTTTGTTATTCTAGGGAAGAAAATAGTTTTGGTTTTTGTTGGTTTTGAGTTTGAAAGTTTTGGTTTCAAACGGTTTTTAAAATATTTTCAACAATATTTTTAAATTTATTTTTTGTGCAAAAGAAAGAGAAACTTATTAACTATCTTTAAAAAATATATAAAACCAGAATTAGCAAATAATTGAGAAATGAGAAGATTTTTTCTGAAAGGCTGTTAGAAAAATCAATATATAGCTAAAATGGACTAATGTTGACCTATTTTAATAGTGTTTTTAAAAATGTTGCAGATTTATTTATATATTAAATTATAGTCCATATGAAAGAGTGACTTTTAAACTATAACATAAAAATTTAATATTAACAATTCTTTAAAAACTTTAAAAGTGACAGCATATTTTCTAAAGTGTGTTTGGGTAAAAGTTATAACATGATTTACTTTACAAAAATTGACATATTTCAACCACGTTTTTAAAAATGTTATTATTATATTTATTAATTATCCTTTAGTGCATATGAAAGAAGAACTCTTAAACTATAAAACAAAAATATAATAATCAAATTTAGTAATTTAATTTTGAAGTAAGAGCAAATTTAGCAAAACGTGTTTCTTGAATTTTATACATTAAGGTGTTGAAGCAAGTAGTTAAAACGTATACTATCATACATGTGTTGAGGTGTATCTGGTTGCCTACGTAATCGAATCTTGTGCGAATCTTTAGAACGCACTCCACAAGGGGCTAAAGGTCTGAAGGGTGCGTTTAATTGCTCACAACGTGTTTGGTTTTCTGGTTTGTAGCCCAAGTGTGTCAGGACGAACACCGTGAAAGGCAAGCAAGCAAGGATAATCGAATTATCCTTCGAATAACTGACGAATAACTTATTCCGTATCTTCATTTAGTACGGTTCACTACATCTGTTCACATTACAACGCCATCTATTCTCAAAACTACTAACCATAAATATTCCCATAAAAAAACATCTTACAAAAAGTAAAACTAGATGGCGTTACACATTAAAACTTTGTACCAAAGCACAAAATCAACGCTGCAATCGTCAAATTTCGTACTTTTCCGATTGGTAAAGTTTCCCACAACCCCAACAAGTTGAATGAAGACATTTCAAGATATTGGAAACATACAAGAACATTTAGTCGCCGGCGCAGATAACTTTAGACGTTTTAGGAGCTCGGAGAAGAAGGAGGGCGAACGAACATTTCGAACACATTGCAACCAACCAATGAGGTAACGAATCGATCGATTTGTCCTACAAGACGTTGCCCGCCGCCGCCGCCGCCGCCAACGACGATGAAGGCAAACTATTAGCAGCGAAGATGCAATCAACGCGACGATGTGCCAAATCACGACAGGAAATTCAATCGCAATGACGCATTTTGATCGAAAATTATTTGCTCGATTAAAACAAAATACAAACAAATAAAGGAAAAAACAAAACATAAATGAAGTATAACAAGTCAAAGAAACACAAAAAACAAAAATAACAAACAAACCAATGAGTCCAGAAAAAAAAACAAATGAAAAACAAACAAAACAAACAAATAGAACCGACGATATAAAACAAAACAAAACTTACCTTTCGTCAATTGTTTCCATGTTATCGATGCTTAACGACATTGTTTACTAAAACAAAAGAACAGTAGGTTATTTATGGAGTCTATAAAGTGTAAAACTACCCACCGGTAGATGGCGTTAGTTAAAAATCATTGGATTTTAATGGTTTAAAGACTGAATTGTGTAATAAAAATTTTAAAATTGATTTTTACTATAAAATATAAATATAATACACCGGAAACGCAAAAAAAATAATAAATTTAATTTTATAAAAAAATTTAAAAAAAATACAAAACAAAAGTATAATGTTAATAAAAATTTCGACGCCATTTTAGTACACCGAACAAAAAAAAAACGCCGTCCAATAAACTTTTCTACGTGCCGTGTTCGTGTTCACTGGCGTCGACAATATTGGATTTTATAATGATGACATGAACGTTTAATGTCTTCACACGTATCCACGACATTAGCGCACTCTGTGTGACACACTCTCGTTTTAATCGTCGTAATTCGCCTGTAAAAATGCGATATAAATTTTTTCTTCAAACATTTTCCCCGACGTGCGAACGTTTACGTGCGTTTTCTTTTGTTTTGTTTTTATGATTATTGTTTATGTTCGTAATTTTTGTTGGGACGCTCGGTATGTTGGGGTATCGTTGGGTGTAGTGTGGAATGCCTAAAAGTGTAAAAAAGTTGGGTTATTGTTGCGAAACCCGTACTGATTGCTTTAATGGCGGCGCGCGCGGCAAAACATTTTATTAGCGACATCAAACTTTTAGCGCGCGCACACTTTAATGCATAGCAAAATAAGTTCCGGAAATAAAACATCAAAAATTACCCAAATAAACAAAATACATTATAAAAAGAAACAAAGAATACGTAGGTAGAAAAAAAACAACAAAAAACCTGTTTTCCGGGTTTTTAATATCCGGTTTTACGGATTTTATAATTATAAGTATCAATGTTGAAAGTTAAAATTATAACAATTTATTTAAAAAAAAAATTTTTCTTAAAAGTTAAAAATTTACCAACGCCACCTAGCGGTGGGTAGCTTTGACTTTTAAGTAAATTTTAGCATTTTAATAATATTTCTTTAATTTTAATGATTAAAATTAGGTTTTAATACTAAATATGTTGATTTTTAACATTATTTTTATTGTTTATTGTACAGGGGGTGGAAAAAACACTTTGTATGTTTATTAGCGCACGTATTTTTGTGCGTGCACAAATAGTCGAGTATATTTTAAGTGAATTGAATGCACGTGCCGAAGAAGAAGCGGCGCGCAATAAAATATTAAGCCCTCCACAACGTTGACGACGGCAGTGAAGGCGGTGGAGGCGGCAGTAACAGCAAGGAGTTGGGTTATATGTGAGCGCGCGTGTGTGCTACGGCGGCAAACGCGTCAAAGACAGACTCTCGTTTGAAGTGCACTCGGCCGCCGTTTGATTGACAGCATGCGAGGCGCCACAACCAGGAAACCCGGAAACGGGAAAGGACGATTCAGGACATTTTAGGACTTTAAACAAAAACAAAAATCTTTTACTAACTTTATTAACTTTCTCATGATTTTGATACAAAACAATTGTAAAAGCAACAAAAATTAGTTAAATATAAGATTTTCAGAGCTAGTCACCGATAGGTGGCGTTAGTGATTTTTTAAAAATTTTAATTATTTTAAAGTGATTAAATTATATAACAAATTATAGATTAGTTAAGTGATAATTTAAATATAAAAGTTTAACATTTAATGAAATTGATTGCGGTTTTCCGGTTTCATTGCATTTAATTTGATAACCGGAAATAATGAACCTCGACTAAATTGACAATTGGTCATTTCGTACTAGCAACTAAAAGAAAGCGCATTATGGACCATATAGTGCAGCAGATGCAATGATTGCACATTGCATAATTAACGCTCTAATTAACGCGTGTGTTAATTGCGATTTGATATAACTGCAGTTATGACTTTCCCAACTCACTGCATAAACAGGGCAATTAATGTTTGGGTAATTATAAATTAATCAAAAGTTGAAATTCATCACAACTACTGCGGTAATGCTATTAATTTTACGATTTCCGGTTTTCCGGGTGACAAATTTTATGCCATAAAATTAAATTTTTAATATATCATTTAAAAAAATAAAAAACTAACTCATTTTCCGATATTTCAAACCTAATTTCCGGTTTTGCAAACATGTTAAAATATTAGCACTAACTTCCGGTTTCCGGTTTCAGGTTTTAACTTCCGGTTTTGTAAAATTGTCAGAAAAAATCATACTTTTTTCATTGAAATTATTAAAGTGTTATTAATTTTTTTGAAATTGTTTTTTTTTATATATACAAAGTGTTTAGTTATTGTTTTTAACTAAAAAAAATGTTTTGAATTTAGGAAAGCGGAAAATGAAAATTGATTCATATGGTGCAGGAGATCGTAACATTAAAGTACCAAGCTGTCGACACGACATTGTAGCGATTGGCAAACGTGCGCAAAATACGATCGGAAAATTGGTAAAGTGGCAAATCGGGAAATCAGGAAATCAAGAGTGGAAATTGCGGTTGGCGCAGTGGCTCATTGAAAACGAATTAGTGTTGACTACACAACCAAATTGCAAATTACCGAAGGCAAATCACAAATTTTAATCAAAAAAAAAAACATAGAAAAAAAAAACTAAACACATGGTATGTAAATAAAAAAAATTAAATGAAAAATTTTGATACAAACATTTTTGTTTTATTTTAAAAAGTCATAAGTTTTAATCATTTTTCTTAATTATTATTATTTTTAATTATATATACAATGTGTCCTTAGAATTTTTTTTATCGTTAAATTCAAAAACTTGAATAAACGAATAAAAGTCACTCGCAATCTGTTTCGAAAAGTTTTCGAGCACTGTTCTTGCCCATTTTCTCACTGGGGAGGCTCCGTTTTGTCGATGTGGGATTAGCGAACGCGAGATCGTAATTAAAAAGTTTTAATTAAGGTGTCCGCCAGTAGAGCGCCACGCCATCATGCAGCGCATGCACAGCAGCGCCCTCTCTAATATGCACCACGCTTCGAAAAGTGTCGACGTTCATTTGCAACTACTTTGCGCGCATTTCCGCGCGATTATCGCCAACGTCTTTCTGTCCTTCATAAACTTTACCAATTCTTAATCCTTAATATCCTGATTTGTTCAAGCATAAATTTATTTAAAAAAAAAAACAATAAAATCCAAATAAATTTTAAAACACGAGAAAAATTTGTTCAAATTATTGATTCAATATTTTTTTTCATTTAAGATCAAATAAAACCGATTTGTACAGACTGTTTAAACGAATAGCGTGTACAAGTATAGTTGGTTGCCTATTTCCATATTTAAATCCGCTTCACAAGACTCGAACGATGCCGATCGTCTCGGAATCGATATCTAAACTGTAATTTAATTCATGCGCATATCGAATGAGTATAACGAGCGTAAAGCCGGTACATGAAAAATAAGAAAAAACATATTTTCCGGTTTTCCGGTTAGGTTTTTTTTTGAGAAATTAATTATGTAATATTAAAAACTTTAAATAATATTAAAATTTACTTAAAATAACTAAATTTACAAAACCGGAAAACCGGAAGTTTACACAAAATTTGTGATTTTTAATAACTAATTATGAATATTAATTAACAACAATTAATTTTAATGAAATCCGTTAATTTTAAACGTAATTTCCGGTTTTCCGGTTTTAATTTTTTTATGTTTTATTGATTTTTAAGTTTACTATTAATTATAAGCTTAGGTAATTAACATTTTTGATGATTAATCTAAAAAATACCAAACCGGAAAACCGGAAAACCGAAAAAAATTAATTTATTGCTCTTTTAAAATTTGTTTTCTTTAATTTCGTTTTGTTTTCCCTATGTTTTTGTAGTAAAGTGCATGGCTTACTAGAAAAAACCTGTGAAAACTCGGTGTTTCACCCTCTCTGCCACCCTACCCTCTCTTGTTCAATAGTCTCGACATAAACCTAAGGGCGCTGGTACAATGTACACGAATGAGATTAACGTGCTTAGTTTACCATCGACTTCAAACAAAAAACGTTTGTAAAGTTGCGAAAAAAAAATCGAAATCAAACTTTTTTCTTCTGGTTTTTTCCTACCACTCCTTCACCACGTACTTTTTGTGTTGATTTTCTTCACGTAGGATTTTCCTTTTGGCTGGAGGCATGGATTTAAGTGTAAGTCAAAGTCGAGGCGAGTTCGTTCCTCATCGAACCAGCCGAAAGCAAAGAATGTCGATCCGGCAGAGACGAAGTGAGATTATCTCGTTGGTCCGCGGGCGCCAAAAGAAAACGAGGGTTGCGTGGGGCGGCTCGTGTGCCGAAAGAGGAAAACTCGCCCGACTTAAGACGAAAGACGAATAAAAAGTACGCGTTCGAGGTAAAACCGAGCCGAGGTTGAGAGAAGAGGAAAAGTTTAAATCTTTAACTAGATTAGTTTTTTTTTCGGTTCTGAGTTAACTTTTTTGGTCCAGACTTATTTTACCTGAAATTATACAGTGTGTTCGTCAATTTTTTTTTTTTTTTTTTAAATTTGTTTGTGTGTTTTTGTTTTAATTTTAAGAAAATAATGAAAAAAAAATTTTTTGATTTTTTTTTTTGAAAATTTCGAACACCCTGTATAAAGTGTATAAATATTTTTGGTGCACCTGTACAAGTTGTATCGATATCTTAACATCGCAGATTTCATTCCGTGTACGTCTTTGATGGCAAGCATCGTTGGCATAGTAATAATCGGTGTATATAAGAAAAACCGGAAAAGCGGAAAAACTATCAAAGAAAGTTGATAAGTTGCAGGATGTTGAGAATTTGTTGCTGAGTGGTGACACTTTCATAAAGCTAGAGACTTCTTCGATCGGAAAATGCCATTAGAAGCTTTAATAACTTATATTAAGCTTTCGATTTTCTTTCATTCCTTCATCCCGGAAAACCGGAAAATCCTTTAAATCTATCCAAAACTAGATAAACCAATACAAACTGTTAAAAGTACATTAAAATTAAATAACTAAGCTTAAAATTAAAAAAAAAATAAAAACCGGAAAACCGGAAAACCGGAAAACCGGAAAATTGAATATATTAACAAAATATTTTTTTTGTTTATTTTAAAAATTTAAATTACCTATTTTCCAAAAAAAAAATTTTGTATACTAAAAATATTTATAAAGTATTAAACCGGAAAACCGGAAGTTTTTACTGGAAAATATTAATATTCCTTGCAGGAATTCTTAGATCCTAAAATTTAACGATCCAAAGACCTACAAAAATATAATAATCCCTATCAGAAGGACTAAAACTTTTTCGGGTGTTTTTCAGGGGGTTGGCGGTTTTTTCATCCCTTATTTGAATCTTTTTCACCGTTAGATACTTTTCGTCGTGGTCGTGTGGTTTCAGGGTGCCAAACATTTTTATATATTTATAAAAAAAATATATCAAGTGTATGAGGTGAAAACCGTTACGTTTTGGGGGGTTGAGGGGGAGCATCGCATAAAAAGTTTCCCAAACCCATAATTCCCTTCCTTCCTATCTTTTGCGCTGGCTCGATGCTTCCTGCGCGATAAAATACGAGCGAATATCTGGCTGTCAAACCCGAATGTTAGAAAAGGACAAATAGGGGTTGCAAAAATTTTTAAGGGCTGCAAAAAAAATTTTTAAGGTAAAAACTTTTTGATAACGATAAAAACCATTCAAGAAGCTATGATAAAAATAAAAAATATTAAAAATACATAAAATGCGACACCGGAAAACCGGAAAATCAAAACACCGGAAAACAGAAAAACTGTAATGTTAAGCCAAAATAGAAATGTAATCAATATTATTGTTTTTTATTTATAACAATATATTTTTTTATTAAAAATTCATAAACCGGAAAACCGGAAATTTTTTGACCTGATTGCATAATAAACACGTGATGAAGGGTGAAAGACAAAAAGGACTAATCTGTCGACAAGTCGTTGTCAAGTTAGACGACAAAAGATGAAACTTGGCGTTTCGTTCGTTTTGAAGACGTGTGCGCGGCGATAAACCACCCCCTGGCCGCCCCACCAACGCACCAAAGGGATGCCTGGATGCGCCTCGATTGCGCGCTCCTAATTGAATTGGATTAAAGTTAGTTAACCCTAATTTATGCGCTCACATATTACGGAAATTGAAATTTTCATCTTGTGCTCAAACGAGCGCAGAACGTACGAGTTTAAATATACAGGGTGGTACAAAACCGGAAAACATAACTTTTTTATAATAAAATTGTTTTACCATTGGGTATAATGAAGGTAAGTTTAAATTAATTTTTTTTGTATATTTTCCCAAAACCGGAAAACCGGAAATGAAAACAGGAAGTTCAATTTTTGGTTTTTTTTTAGTAAAAAGCAAAATAAAAGACTAAGTTTCTACTTTTGAAAACATTTTGGAAACCGGAAATTTATTATTTATTTGAAAAACACCCTGTATATTTAATTTTTGAAATAGAAAGTTTGATTTGTGATTTGAGGTTTTCCGGGGTTTTGATGCGATATCAATTTCGAAAATGAGATGTTCAAACGCGCGTGGAAGATTTAAAATCGTTAAATCATTCCACGATTTTTTATTGCCGCCTCCACGTGAATGTGTGCAGGTGTGTGAGGGGATGGAAATTTTTTTGCTGCGCGAGGTACAATCATCCATGTCCCGCATGCGAGGCAAACACCGCCGGGACGAATCTCATGCTCGCTGGCCCTGCTGTGTGAAAACAGCGGGGGCAGCAGCGGCGGGAGCGGCTGACGATGCACTTTTCGAATTCACAATGAAAGCCACATTTATAGAAATTTATACGTAACGATGTACAAAACGCACGCGTTCCTGGAATATGCGCCGAAACGTAAAACGCGGAAAGCCGGAAAACAGGAAATCTGAATATCTGGAAGAAAATAAATATCTGATACCAAGAGTGGCATCATATCATGTTTTCAAACAAAACAAATGTTTTTCGTTGAGTTTGTTTGTTTGTTAAGTTAAAATCCGCAAAGCCGGAAAAGCGGAAAACCAGGCGAATGTTTTAATTGTGTGGTCGTACAAACGTAGTAAAGTCATTTTCAGAATTGGGTTATGTTTATTTTCATGAGACAAAATGGCGTCGTATGCGCGCGATCGTTTTGTTGTCGCACGAATTTACAGTAATTGCTTTCGCGATTCGTGCGGCGACCTGCAAACGTCGAAATTGTCGTCGGCGGCGGCTGCGACGGCGGCACAAGACGAGAGTTAATGATAATTTTCATTCGTGCACGTTTCCCTCAAGTCGCTTTGTTTTAATGTCAACTCTAACCGGAAACTTTATTTTACGTATCTAAATAAACATGTTTAAACCGGAAAACACAAAAATACTAAACCGGAAATTACATGAAAGCATACTCTACTTTTTATTCAACTTTTTAACAACTTTGTTCTAAAAAAACATAGTAAAAATACATCATTTTTAAAACAATTTCCGGAAATTTAGCGGAAAAAGTACTTAATTCTTATAGATTTCCGGTTTTCCGGTTGTGGTTTTATTAGCATTTTGAAACTATTTTAGTAAATTAATAAGCTTTAGATTAAATGTAAATAATTTTAATATAAAATAACCTAAAATTTCACTAACTTCCGGTTTTCGATAAAATTGTCCAAAATAATAAAAAAAAATTGTAAGCAAGTTAAAGAAGTGAATAAAGACAAAATCGAATAAAAATCGTATTGTGTGAAACATTCAAAATGGGGGGCGGCGGTTTGAATAGCTGGAAATGTTCGATTGAAACATTGAAACGTTGAAATGGAAATTCAAATCTGTCGCTAGCGTTAGGGGGGAGACAGCGCGCGCAAGACACTTTAATGCAACATTACAATTTGGAATTTCGCATTTCGCATTTGCATTACGTTCAGCCGCCTCCATCGCCGCCGCCGTCGTTGCCGCACGCCAGATGCAAACGCAATTTATACGCGATTTGTTTCGCATTTACCGTTCCCGCTCGTTCTCAGGACTCGCTTACATTACCAACCAGCCATGACTTTTCATTTGTTTTTCACTCGCAATCACACATTACATTATCGGAGGGGTGAAATACCCAAACGTATGTTTATATCAAATACATTTCAATACTTTCCCTCCAAAAAAACATTCATTTTATTCAAATTTACGTCAATTTTTTCAGATTTTCCGGTTTTCCGGTTTTATAACTTTATGTTTTTTACAACATTTTGATATAATTTCTACTTGATTTTAATATTAAATTTATTTTTAAGGAAAATCCGTCAAAAAATTATACATTTCCGGTTTTCCGGTTTGGTAAAAACCACGTTTTTCAAAGTTTTCTTTTCAGTTTTTGGTTATTTTAATGTAAATTGTAATTTAAATATTATTATTTTGGTATAAAGTTTATTTTTATGAAACAAAATGGCGTCGATTTCCTGGAATTGCTCAAGGCACTGAGTGAAATAAAATGCGAGCTCTTTTACAAGTGCGCAAAACTCAACGAAATGCACAAAGCAAATTTTCCTGCGACGAAAGCTTTCCTGTTGACGAGTCCTCTACGTGTCTTTGCTACTTGTTTGTGCTATGAGTATTTGCGCGTGTGTTTTCCGGGTTTTGTTTGATGTTTTGCAATGTTTTGTTTTTGTCTTTAAATTCTACTAACGCACACTTACGTTATTTTAAGAAAAAAACTAAAGAAAATAAACTTTAAAATACACATTTCCGGTTTTCCGGTTTTGTTATTTTTGTTATTTTGAACTATAAAATTATTTCTATTAATTAATTACAAGAATTTTTATAAAAAAAATAAAAATTTTGTTAAAAAACCCAAAAAATTTAGGTTTTCCGGTTTGGTAATTTTGTATATTTTTTATACACAAATATATAAAAACAATTTTCATCTTAATCTACACTAATATACTTATTTTTTCGTTTGTTTTTATTTTGTTTTTTTTTGTTTTGTTTTGTTTTTCCGGTAAGAAGACGAACGCTGAGTACGTAATGAGCGCATCTCGTGTTTTCCGCTCACTTCCAAAAGAAAGTCCGTTCCAATCCAAGTCGCTAACGTTTCGCCTAACGTTGATAACGTTGATTTAATTTCGGTTAATTAAGTTAGAACCCTTTTCCCAGTGGATAACTCTCTTATTTCCTGCTTGCATTCGCATTCATCTACGTTGGTTTGTGTAATTCTCGGTTTTGCTTTCGGCGCAATTTCCATCAAATTTTCCTCATTTTCTTCATTTGCTTTTATCTACATTTCATCCACACCGTAATTTTAATTTTATTCATTTCCAAAAAAACAAATCAGAAACACAAATTCGTAAACAAATTAAAAGTTTCCGGTATTCTGGTTTCGTTAATTTGTTAATTTTATTTATTTGTCTTTTGTTTCAAATTAATTGCAGAAATTAATAAAAAAAATAATTCAAAAATATATATTTTTGGAACAATTTCCGGTTTTCCGGTTTTGTAATTTTGAGTAAATTTAATGTCTTAAAAGATTTATAAGTAATTTATAACATTTTAAAGCAAAAATAAACAAATTTTTAAGTTTTTCCGGTTTTCCGGTTTTGTAATTTTTATAGTTTTTAAAAAATTTAAATTTTTTAGTGTTATTTAAATGATTTTATAACATTTAAAACTAATATCTACTAAAAAATACCTCAATTTCCGGTTTTCCGGTTTTGTGTTTTAAGTAACTTAAGTAAATTTCCACCAAAAAAATTAAAACTAAATTAATCACTTTAATATTAAACACAATTTTAACACATTTTTTCCACCCCAAAAAAATTAATTTTCTTATTTTTGCATATTTTACCCTGCGCACGTTTAATTTGCATTTACGGTACGACATTACGAAATTGGTAATTTAATAACTTGGCAAACAACTTCTTTGTTTCATGAATAATTTTCCAACGGCCGCGAGACGAGAGAGAGTAACAAGAGTATCTTGTTAGCAAACTTTATTTAGCTTTTTCGTCTCTAGTCGTCGGCTCTCGGCTCGTGTAACGTTTTTTTTGTTTCGCTTTTGTTGAACACGGACATTTTTTGTCGACAACGACCATAAATTACTTTTGGGATTTACAAACTTACAATTGAACATTCAACAACAAAAAAACAGTTGTTGAACTGTTTTAATTATTAATTAATTAATTTTAAAAAAAAATAAAAATACTTACGTGAGTTACTGGTTAACAATGTTAACAAAAACAAACAAACAAGAAACAATAAAAAACAAACAACACACAAACGAAACAAGTGTTTACAAGTATTATGCAAGCGTTAGAGAAACAAATAAAAACAAATGAAAGTCAATGTTCGAACATGAAACAAAACACCAAACACACACACACACACAGAGAAAAAACAAAACACAAAATCAAACAAAATGAAATAACAAACGGTCACAACATTGAGACAAACAAATGCACAATGAGAGTTGGTCGCATAGCAGGCGCTGGAAAACAGTTGAATCACAGAGTGCCATCGCTGTTATCCGATTGGTTGGAAAATAACACACTAACAACGCCAACACACATCAGTGCAGAATACAGTGGGAGTTTGTTGCGATAAGAACGTCGTGAGTCGAGCTGGTCGCTGCTTGCTGCCTATATTTATACACGTCGATTATCAAACTATTATTAAACTTATATTATCAGCATATGCTCAACTCAATGTGCTCCGATGGGTTTTAATGTGTGTCGTGTATGTGTGTAATATTGATAAGAAG
The DNA here is from genome assembly GCA_030264155.1 of Atheta pasadenae. Taxonomy (NCBI): domain Eukaryota; kingdom Metazoa; phylum Arthropoda; class Insecta; order Coleoptera; family Staphylinidae; genus Atheta; species Atheta pasadenae. The sequence goes on along the minus strand of JARJDS010025388.1, from coordinate 37,588 downwards.
CAACAGAGAACCAACGCAACGAACGACATCAACGACGGCCATGGATGTGAATGTTATCGGAATGAGTAAAGATAAAGATGCAAGCGCAAGACAAGGATTGTGAGTATTGTTGGGGTCGAGATCACGTTTATCGTTTGATTAATAAATTCATAAATACACAAACAGTGTGCTGTTAATTAAAAATTTCTGCTTGATTTTGTTTTTATATTTTAGGTTATTGTCGTTAGGCGATGGTTGTCATTTGGAGGTGAATCGTGAATTACGCATACTTGAGTTTCTTCTTCATTAAAGCCTCCACTCACAACGACTCAGGACGCAAAACGCAAAACTGAAGTGAACTAGAATAAGGCTCAGGTAGAGAGGTAGAAATGTGTAATATTCGCATTGGGGTGGTTCACAGTCGGACGAGCGCAACAGTCGGCCATGCAGAAGCAATAAAACAGAGAATTCTCGCAATTCGATCCTGCCACTTTTAGCACACCCTTCTTTCGCTTCGGTTATTCCTCGGTTCTCTTACACGCTTGTTTCCGAACCTCGACTATCACCACAACTTTTGTTTTTTGTCGTTTTTGGGCTTGTGTGTTGTCAGTCATACAAAATTAGTCAACAATCATAAACAAAACGGTGGGTTTTTTGCTTTTTTTTTAATTTTAAAGTTAAGTTTTTGTTGAAATTGTGTTTAGACATTTATGTTGTTTTTTGTTTTAGGTTATGTACTAGCTTGAATTGTAAAATATTAGGTTTGATGTGGCAAGCGCAGGTGAATGGAAAGTGATAAATACGTCTGAATGTAGCCAAGCATTTTTGTGAAAAGGGACGCGCATTTCCTCCAACCCCCCTCGACACACCGCATGGGGAACTCGACCCAAACATACTCGACACACTCGAAAACATGCTGGAATAAAACAGAATATAATAGAAAGCAAATGTGAGTCATTCACACTCGCTTGCACTCGAACGCGTTGAACACATGAACACATCGCATCTCATCTCATCACTGCACATTGAGCCTTCATCGTCCCCTACTGCTAAAGGATGGTGGATATGACGAGTAAAGAATGGTTAGTAATAAGGGAACAACGTTAAAAACTAAAAATGTAAGGTTAAAGGTTAACTATTTTGATTTTAACGTTAGAAATCTTAAAAAACTAAAATTAACTTTGATTTTGACGAAAGTAAGTAAATTTATTTTACAAAAATTTATTTCCATAAAAAAATTCAAACATTTTAGCGTGGAAAGCTTTTAACTTTGTTTATGAATTTAACTTTTTACTTGATGTAACTTTTTACTTCACTTAACTTTTCATTTTTTCTTACTTTTCAGTGATCTACTCATCGAAAACTGGAAACTTGAGACTTTGTTTGGGTCGGTGTTGGCTGGGGCGGCAGTGGCACTTTTCGGCCAGGAGTCACGAGCGAATAGAGAAGATAAAAGTGGCTCAACACATATTTTCCATATTCTCTCCGCCAGCGCCGCCTTTTTGCATGTCGCAAGGACAGGAAGTTCAAACATTAAAAACAAACGAGGCCAGGCGAGCTTTCCTTCGTCGCAGCTTCACCAAACGTCCCATATGTGTCGTTACCGACAACTTACGAAGACAACCGAAGATTGTAAATTTAAATATTTACAGTACAGAATTCAGTATTTTTTGTTTTTTTTATTGTTTTTAGAGTTAAGGTTCTTTAGTTTTTACTGGTTTTGTTGTTAAGTGGATTAATTAGTTTTGTTTATGTTAGTTGATTAAGTTAGTACGGTCCTGGTTGTTTATTCCGATACGTAAAATGTGTGTCGGGTCGCATATGGCTCATGGCCATCATTGGTAGCTGCGAAAAGCTCGGCAAACGAAAAGTGCTGTAAATGCGCTATAAATTATTAAAATCTTTCGCCGCCACCGCGCCACCGCCAAACGCTACAGTCCCTTTTTCGTGGATTATGATTTAGGAGATTTGCCCCGCCCGAAATGTTATAAAATTTTATAGAATAAATTTGCGACGTTTTCAACATTTTACGCGCAGCGCGCCGCAAACTATTATCAACTTTATGAATATATTTTGGCCGTCTTTATTATGTTATATATCACGGATGCGCACATAACGCACGTAACGCACGTGAATGGGACGTAAAAAGCGGTTTGGGATGTAAATTTAATAAAATATAAAAAAAGTTAAAAGTAACATTTAATTTTTTTTATATTTTAAGCAAAAAAATCACTTAAAACATTAAAAACGACGGCAATTGAATGTTATTTTTACAAAATTATTCATAGATGGCGCAACTAGAAGCATTTTTTGTTTTATTAAAGTTTTAATGTATTTGAGGTAGAAAATTTGATTGGTTTTAATTGAATTCAATTGAAATTTATACTCGGAGTGTGTAAATTAATTTTTAATTCGATTAAATTCGATTTAAAGCAATAACTTGCCAACTCAGTCAGCATGTATACCTGAATGTGAAGGCTGTGAAGCTTTCGAATGTGCTAGACGAGCTTTACATTAGTAGATATTAGGTCGAAAGCTCGACCTAATTGAGGGTCGAATATAATTGAATGAAAAGGTCCTTTAGTCCTTCGTTGCCACAGCCGCTGCGTCGCCGCCACCGTTCGTTCTTGAAAACAAACGAGTCCGGTGAAATACGTAACGCTGCTATTACTAACTAAACTAGGAACATAGGAATAGAGTACAGAATTGTACAAGCAGAATAAGCGAGAAACTAAGCGATTCGAATTGAATTTCAACATTTAATTCAATAAAACTCACCACAATACATGTACAATGGTTATACACAGGTAAAACCAGTTAGGAGTAATTTTTAGTCGTTAAATTTAATTATATTTTCATTTTGTATATTTAACTAATAAGGTAAAACGCGTTAAAATTATTTTTTTAATTAATTTCGTACTTTTTGTGTAGACAAAGTTGCATACAGTCAATGGTGATTTGCACACTAAAACTTTAAAATCAAGTTGAATCAAGTGTGCGGCGCTGACGCGACTGGCATTTGTTTGTAAACAAGATGTGTGCGTAGCAGTTCGTAGCGTTCGTAGCGTTCGTAGTGTGCTGTGAAATGTAAAGAATTGCTGATACAAAACACAACGGTCCAGACGTTTCTTTACAAGAAAATCAAAGATGTGTGTAATAAAGGTAAGACATTTATTAATTACTTAATATTATGAAGTTATTTATTAAATAACAAGTTAATATGTTTGGTAAAAGTATTTTGTGTGCTATGAACACGAAAATTAAGGTTATGAGTATTTTTTTTACCGCAATTTATCGATTTACATGATAGTTTTGACAGTTTTGTCTAATTGACATTTTAAAACTACGTTGTAATTTTGCAAAAGTTAGTGATAATATAGCAACCATTTTGTATTCAGTCGAGTACAATATAAGTGAAATAGAGACGAGAAGAAAAGATCGTGCCTCCAATAAACCAGTAGTGTATGATCACTCATCCCCTAAGTGTTTTAGGCTTTGAATCTTTGGTGATTGAGGTTAGGGTTAGGTTGTTTTGTCAATGCAAAACCGCGCCATGGCGTTAATGAAAATACCGATTGGTGTGTGTATTTTATGCCTATACATAAGTCATGCTTTGAATTCCGCGAGTCGAGAATTTGTCCCTTGAGATTATTAATATTTATTATACAGTGTGTTTATCATTTTTAAATTTGTTTTCACAATTAAGATTTCACAGCAAAATAATTGTAGCTAAAATTTCTAATTGTTTATTTAAACTTTAAATATTTTTATTTATTTATTTATTTAGTTTTTATTTGGTATGTGTTTGTTTAAAACACTCTGTAGATTATAATAGTTTGGTAATGGCTCAATGAGCCCTACATTCGATTGAAAACACGGTGGTCACACAACGCACAGCCCGAAAAGGCGATTAGAATGCGTCCCATTCAGTCGACGCTGCCCCCGAAAGCCTAACTGCCGTCGCTGCTGCCCCGAACGCTATGCAATAGTTATGATAGTGTGCGATGATATTCAATGATTATAATGGGTGAATAGGGCCGGATGCCCGACTCGGGCAGGAAGTGCCGGTAACGGCAACGGCGTTGGTGGCGGCAACGGCGGCCGGCAATGATAAAGGACCAAAGGTGTATTTAATAACCATAGAAACGTCATGTTTAGTTAGTTATGGATTACGCCCGGACCTAAGCACTCGACCATTCACTGAATGTTAAGCCGGGGGCGGTTAAAGTACTGATATATATTTAGGTATCTTCCACTTTAAAACTAACTTTTACATTTACAAAAAATGTTAGTTTTTTGTTTTTATGTTTTTGTTGTGTTTTTTTGTTTATTAAAACACTCTGTATATTTTTTGCGTGGGGGTGTTACGTGGTGCCGGTTTAAAAAGCAACGAGCATAATTCATTTTCATTCAAATCGCGATCTTCATGCAGCCCATTATGTATTGTTGGGATTGAATTCGTCGATTCAGAGAGTTCATCGCCTTTCCGCTGCTTTTTGAGCGTTTGGGGGCGGTTGGTGGTAGATGACTAGGGGGTTGAATAGGCGAATAGGGTGGTTTCTTCCATCGACAGCGAACACGTCAACACGTGCAAAACGATAAATTGCATTCGTTTTTTCGGCGAAACTGTAGTGCAGGGGGCGGCTGGCGAACGAACGATTTCGGGTTGACGGTGACGAAGTTGCGGAACGACGCGCACGCTGTATGCATTCGTAATGCTCAATACTACACCCGCGCTTCGAATCGCTTTGATTCCGCATCGGGGGCGGCAATAGTAATGTGGTATTGGTAAATTGTATTGTAGCTAAATATTTTTGCGAACTTTGCGAACTTTGCAAAGTAACTTAAATTCACACGGTTGCCTTTAACCGCAACCTCAACTTCTACAACCGCCCCCAGAGAATTTTACTTCCTGGGGGTGGCTGTGACAAAATTATAAATTTATTTTTTAAAGTTTAAACACGTTTTATGATAATTAGTTTTTTTCTTCTTAAAAAAACTTACGATACATTAAGGGTTGAAGAAAAAAATTAAGGTATAACTACCCTTAAGGTTAAAGTTTTAAAAAAATTATGAAAAAAAATTAGTTGATAGTTTTACTAAACTACCCTTAGTATTAAGTAATGTTTATATTTTTCTAATAGAGTATCTACAGAACAAGGGTGAAAATCGAGATTTTCTGGAAATTGGGGAAAAGGAAAAATGTGTAGAATGTGAGAAAGACATAATCGCGTTTTTTATGAGCGCGCATAAAAAGTCAGCTTTCTGAAGTCTGGTGGGTCCTTCGCTCCTCATTAAACTCTTCGTTCGCGGCGTTGCGCCACCCGAAACGGGTAAATCTGTGTGCTCGCGTTTGCTACCCTTGGGGCATTTCCTTCCTCGCGCGCGCCAGCACGCATGGACTCTGATAGGGGTCGCAACGAGTTCTTAATAAGACTTAATGAAAAAACTAAGCAGGAGTTAAAAGCACATAACAGTGAATAAAAATTAGCGCCGTATCCTCGTATTTTCTCCCCTTTTTTCCATCCCTTCAAATCTGCCACCTTTAAATACTATCCACAAACACACCCTTAAAATACGCCTTTGCTTTCTTTACTAAACGTTCGAAATCTAATTCTAATTTGGCTGATAACACCTAATTTACTCCCTAAAAAAAGTTTAGGGGTAGTTAATTACCAACCCTTAGGATTATTTAATTTTATTACATTTAAATTAGCAGCCAAAATAGATATTTAATTAATTGGATTGGTTTTCTTTTAATTTTAAATTTTCACCATTAAAATAGGGGTGACCGTGCAAAAAATTTGTTTTAAAAATTTTATATAGTTAATTTTTTTTATTGAATTGCGTTTTGTGTTTATTTGATTTTACGATTTTTGACTGGTTTTTATGAGGCTGGGGGTGGTAAATAAACGTACAAAATGCGGCAATTTAATTATTGCGTGCACGCGCACACAAATTCCGCGTGCGCCGCCGACCGAAATCCGATTTAAAGTGATTAACAACGCGAATTTGTGGATGACTGATGCGTGCGTGGTTTTGGTGACGTCGTGGTAGGCAACCCAAATTACAGCTTATGGTTTATAACCTTCTAATATCAACCATTCAAATATAGGTGGCAGGTTTAAAAAATTATCTTTTTTCAATTTTTCTTGAACCAGTAAATAATTTAATTTAAAAACGTTTAAGATTTTACCAATAATAAAAAATTAAAATTTATAAACCCCTATTTATTGTAACATAATTATTCAAATTATGTTATTGTTTGGTGGATGAAGAATAATTCGAGTAATTCACCCCGCAATTTGTGTAATTTCCAAATTTCCAATTTTCCAAACTACATCCCTATGTACACACACAGGTTTAGAGCGAAGGGGTAGTTTGGAGGTTCGGGACCAAATAATGGTTAAAATTATAGATTTATCATCGACACGCCACAATGTTTCGTAATGTTTTGGCGCTTTCGACAATGTAAATACTCGAAGCTCTCATCCCCTTGCACCCTCTCGCAATCGGCACGGCGAACGTATTGCGGTGGCATGGAAATTGTAAAATCGACGCTGGCCAGCGAACGCGAAACAATTGCAGCGGACAACAACAACAACAACAAAATAAAATTGGATGCAATTCGCTAAACAAATACCTACTGCGCGTTGCAACTACTACCCCTTTAGAGTGCCATGTACGTGGTAGTTAAATGGAAAAACATAAACATATTAATTGGTAATCTCATGCATGCGTCGCGTCCGATCGCCGGTTACGCAAATGGCGAATATTGGGGGTAGTTGAAACGCGCGGAATTTAGTCCGCGCACGAATGGTGCGCAATTTTGTAAAATTAGCTTAGTTTTATTAGTTTTATTAGTTTCACCCCGCGCATACTGGTATTTGCCAATTAATTCTTTGCTATTTTTGATATTGGGTTAATTTGTTTAGCTTTTTTCTAGTGCTGCCATCTATGAACTTTAAAGTAACTAACTTCAACAATATTTTTTGTTATTTTAAATAAATATATATATGTAATTAATTTAGGGGTTGAAAAATTCAGTAAAAGTGAGTAAATTCTATTTTTTCATCCCCTACGGTAATAAAATGTCCAAAATGACAAAATAAATGACAATCGTGTTTGGTTCATGTGTCTTTTCAAGCATAGCAACTTGATGTGCACCAAACGATCCTAATGGAAGATAATATGGCGCCGTCGCCGTGCGCAACAAATTACCAATATTGAAAGCGTCAAACGGGCGGCTAAATTGAACGATATTGCACTTGGGCGCGCGACAAAGTCTTGTGACAAAGTTAATGAACAACGCGCCGAGGGTAACCGAGCCGAACTGCGTATAAATGAAAATTGCCCGCCGCGTCGTGTCTGGCGGCGTCAGTGCTGCCGCCTCCTCTGCTCTTTCTTCTCATGCCATGTCGACGGCGTGTTTTTTTCGGCACGGTGTCATTACGCCACCCTACAGGTGACATCGAAGCAGGTGCTTCGGAACTATTAGGGTCTATAAACTTCCTGCCATTTTCCACCTTGCTTGCTTTTTTCCCGAATCTGCCGTTGCCAGTTAAAGTTTTCTTTTGTTCGCACAAAATGTTGCTCTAGTTAGTGTGTCTTTTTGGCGTCAAAAATTTGTGAGAACTTTTCCGAAAGTTTTTCGGCGGTAAAACTTGGTAATAGTTACCATTCAAAGTTAAAATGTGAGAAAATTAAGGACGAAAGTACGCAAAAAGGATGTGGAAGTTTTTTTATGAATTAAAAACCTTAATATTTTAGAAATCCGCCAAAAAAGGGGGATAATTTTTAAAAATTAGTAACGCCACCTATGGTTAAGTAGCTGTGAAGTATGTAAATTGGGTTGCCTATATTTAAATTTTCATTATTTCATATATCTAATTATTTATTATTAAAAATAAAATTAGAAATAAAAACCTTTTGTTGGGTGTTTTGTGTTCTCTTGTTTCCTGCTGCCTTTGCAGGACTTAAGGGTAAAACAATGAAGTATTATCGATTAACAGGAAAATATGATCGAAAATATGAAAATATGATCGGGCGAAAAAGACATAAAAGCCATAAAAGTATTTCACCCTCCTTGAAAAGCACGAGCGAATATCCTGCAGGATAATTAGAAAGATGAAAGGAAACACGTTGGATACTTAGTCATCTGACGCCCTCCTTGCAAGAAAGCTTCGAGGAAATTGATTTCCCGTTTGACTTTATGGCCGCCGAAAGAAGTTCGCGTACAAACTTGCCACATCCACTAAGAATTCGCCGAGAATTTCAAACTTTCCCCTGCTATTCACGCAGGAGGAGAAACCAAAAAGGAACATTCCGGACGCTGGCGTAAATTCAACAAATTTAGGTTTGAGCGTCTCATGATTAATTATTAGTGGCATTAACCTTTAAAACCAACCCCCACCCTTAAAATCAAAAAAAATATATTTTTCAAATTTTTCCAAAGAAAAATAATTAGGCCACCCTTATATTATTCTATATGTAAAATTTAATTAACTTCGAAAATAATTTCATTTTATAACCTTTACCAACCCCTGAAATTTTGTAAATCTATTTATTAAATCATAAAATCAACACAAAATGCATCAATCATCCTCTATCTTAGTTTTGTTATAAAAATTATTCGCTTTTTTCAAATACGTGTATAGCGGCTCAAAATATTCGATCAACGCGTCACCGGAAATGTGACTTTTACCCGTCAAATCTTTGAGGACGTAAGTCCAATGGCGACTGGCTCCCATTTTCATAATATGCTTCAACTTGATTCCGGCTAGACGATTTCCTTGAAGGTCACATTTGTGTAGGGGTGTTTCGAAATCGTCGGTCATGTCCATTGATCTTACCTCACACAATGCTTTATGTATTTGAAATTGAAGTATATGAGCTATAAAATATCTAAAACAAACAAAAAAATTATCAACCCCTAAATGGTCACCCCTAATTAATCAACCCCTATAGTAAAATTAGATTTAGTTGTGTTTTGATTTGGTCAGATTTGGTTATGTTTGGCTTGGTTAGGATTAGTAAAGTTTGGTTATGTTTGGCAACATTGTATAAACGTTTGTAATGTTAAGTTAGGTTATGTTCTGTCAACTTACGAAATATATTGACTATCAGCACTAACATGAAACTTCCCCCCAGCATCAAAATCGTCATGCGTCCTCACAATCGGCGGTTTCACCCTTTGATACCTAATCCTATAAGCCCAAAAGTGTTCGTTCCACTTTTCCGGATCAATCTTCTCGCCAAAAATGTCCCACCGCCATTTATCCAATAAATATCCAAAAGGTAAAAACGCCACCTTAACCAAAGCCACATTCATCAACATATTAATCGTATGGTGCGAATTGATACTCATCGAAGGAATCAACCCCAATCGTTGAAAATGTTGTGGAGTTAAAACCGACAACGCCAACATATCACCGATGGCCTCATGAAAACTAGGGTTAGCCCCAGCGCGATACAAAATCGGTTGTGCTTTGTACCACATGAAATACTGAATGTGCCCCAACTCATGGTGCATGGTAAGGAAATCATCAAACGTATTCTGCGCACACATCTTGATACGAAAATCGGAACCATTACAAAAGTCCCACGCAGACGCATGACAGATTAGTTCCGAACTTGAATTGAGGTTAGGTTTCGGTTTTTCTATAATAGCACCGTTTTTAGGGTTAAACGCATCGTCCATGGGTTGCAACCCCATAGATTTGTAGAAATCATTAGCCATCTCAAACATTTTTGAAACAGTTAGATTCTTTTGTTGGAATACTTCGGTTATATCCACAATCGTATCGTTGGGAAAGGGGATGAGGAGGTCTTTGAGGTTTATCCAATTTTGAGCCCACATGTTTCCCAGTAAATGCGCTGGGATCAAACCATCATCTTCCTGGTCCATTTCTTTGTGGTACACTTCACGCAGACGATGGCGTACAAAGGTTTGAAGTTCCAGATATAAGGGTTCGACTTGCTGCCAGAGTCTGTCGACTGTTTCTTCAAGGTTATCAGTTTCAAATTCATTACGCCACATTTCGCCTCTATCGGAAAAATCTACAAAGCAACATAAAAAATTATTTTAGGGGTGTAAAAAATTTTAAGGGATGAAACATAATTTTCACCCCTAATACAAATATTTAATTTTTAATTTTTATTTTTGTGTTTAAGATTATGCTTAGTTTATTTCTACACTCTTATAAAAAATTTCAACCCTTACAGTTTTTTTGCACCCTTAAGAAAAAAAAATTATTTTTATTTTTTGTTCAGGGGTCATCAAAACTTACTATTGGCTATAGCAGCTTCATTGGCTAGTACCACATAAAATTCAAAGGGTTTTCTTATTTTAGCCCCTGTAGCATCATGCCAAGCTATCCACGTGTATAATAATTCATCATAATCCATAGAATCGCCCATTGTTTTTTCAATATCTAAAAAAAATTAAAAATGTAAGCAACTCCCCTTATATTTTAATTTTTTTTAATATTACCAGGTGATAATGGTACTCCATTAGTACTTAAGTTACATTTAGGGGTTATGTACGGACATATTTTAGCTGAACTATAAATTTCTAACATTTGACTTTGAATTTTCGTTAATTCTTCTAATAATTCCGGTCGTAGTGCAGCATAACCTATATTCGACGCTTTCTTAATCTGTCTAGCCAAATCATGATTTTCCAAATTTGGAACGTCAATGTCCTTGAAATAAATTTCATAAACATGTTGAGCGAATTGTGCTGATTTTATTGTTGCGTTTATCTAAAAACAAAAAACAAAGAAAAAATTAAAAAGCTAAGTTTTTGCAAAGTCAAGAAAAGAATATTTACGCTCGCTTCCGTTTTTCGTGTGTCACTCATATCTAACTCATGGTTCCAATCACTCTGCGCCTGCGCATTACACATTTCCGTCGCGAGTGTTTCGTACTCAGTGCACAAAAACTTGCGGATTTTTTTCTCCTCCGTGAAGCGCTTGATACGACGCTGTACGTTGCCATTGTGTGTTGTGATTAAGATAAAAAATATGATCTGGAATTAATCAATTCCAGTTTATTGTGATAAGGAATATCAAATAGGGGTTGTTGTAACTTACATAAAATCGTAAAAGTAGATTCTTCATACATGCATCATTTTTCAGGGACGCAGATGTGGAAAGAACGCAATTTTATTCTGACGTGTGTGTAAAAATAAAAAAATCAATAATTCTTGTCGAGCGCGCGTTTGAGGGCAAATTACGCGCGACAAGAAGAGACGCGACGCGAATGCGGGATTGATTCGTTGCGGGATGAAAAACGTGTCAAAAATGTCAAAAACGTCAAGATTTTGAGTGTTAGAAAATCATGAAATTGAAATTTTGACAAAATGATTGACAAATTTGTTACAAACATTTTTTGGAACATTTTGGGTGCCACTGGTACTGCACCCCTACCCTCACTTTCAAAAAAAACAAAAAAAAATGATTAAAATTAGTGTTAAATTAAATTTAACTTACAAATGTATAAAAATTATATTTTTTATTTTATGAAGTTTTGTATTGATCAGAGGTCCCCAAAATGTTTGTTGTCATTTTATTCAGGTTATAATTACAACCATTGTGTTTTGTTATCTGCGGGTTAAATAATCAACGAAAAAAACAAGTAAAATCTGGGTTTAATCCTCGAATCCTGGAATCCTCGAAACCTCGAATGTTTAGCGTGTTATCTTGTCGCGTAGATGGCGCTGGTGGGTGCTGCCACATGCGCGGACATGCGTAATCCGCAATTCTGGCACACTGGTACAACACTGCAAGCGACGTGTCGTAGACGCCGCCCGAGAGCGCATTAAGGGATTATTCCATTAGCCAAATCTGGAAATAATCATCTCGCCGAAGCCGGAGCCGAAAACAAAACAATCGACCCGCGATTCCCACGAAACACATTAATACACGTGTCCGGCCGCCATATTTGTATTGTACGTAATCTCCCGACCGCCTACCCTGCGGAAGAAAAGCGACGAACCGGTGCGGCAATTCAGGCAAATCCAACGCCAGGATAATGAAACAATTTCGTGCCAAATTTAGTTGAGGAAATTTATTAAAATTAATTAATTTAAATTTATGTAACCTACGTTACTTCTGTCATCTTTTTATTTTTAAATTGAAAACAAAAATTTAAGGGTTGAAATTTTTTTCTCTGAAACACTCTGTATAATATTTATACGTTTTATACACAAATGAGCATGTTTCGTACATTTTCGACGCTGCGGTGTTATAACTCGCGTTTGTTTCTATTAAGTCGCGAGCGTTTTCATTGCCCTTTTCGTCCTTTCACCCCGCAATGCTGTACGAAATGTTTTTGGACGAATATATCGCGGTCGGTGTGGCTGTGGCGCAGGAATTATGTGGGATTACCTGCGATCTCGGCGAGTCCTGACGTGTACGCACTTTGTTTGAATTAATGCTAAGCTAGCAGCACCCCTAACCTTCAACCCCCCTCCAACTGGTGAATACTGTTTTCATTTTTTGTCGTTTTCGTATTTTTGGTAACAAATAAAACCAAAAAAACACATATCGTTTTAACCAATAAAATTTATTACCAACTAGCGCCATCTAGTGACCAATAGCTCTTAAATTTTTATTAACAAAACTAAAAATTTTCATATTTTAACATATTTTTCATATAATAATATTCTTGTTCTTTGTATCGAAAACATAATCGCATCACAATCATCCCCTATCTTGTGCTGTGTATGCTCGAGAGGCAACAAGGATATTTTCGCATCATTCGAAACGTCAATCAAATGTTTGGTGATGGTGGCGTTTTGCAATATGCGCTAGCGAAAAATGTGCTACGTTTGTGAGTTTGGGGTTGGTGGGTTAGAGGGTTGGGGGGTTGGGGGTTGAAGCTTTGTGTCTATCTGTCGTGCGATGCGCTCTCAAGCGACTTGATTCTTTTTTTTTCTTCTTCTTTCGTTTAGCACACGGAAAAACGCTGACAAATTTTCCATCACGCACTTTTTCCGCGAAGCACACAATCGAATCGAATGAAAATTTTATTTCTTTTCTTGTTCCCTGGATGTGGCAAATTGCAATCTTTCAATCATTTCAATCAAAGATGAGGGTAAATTGACAGGTATCATATTCGACTTCAATTAGATTTTTTGGGGGGTGGGGATTATTTCCTAAACTCACAAAAAGTTTCATTTTTACTGTTTGCAAAATTTTTTTGCTTAATAAATATCCAATAATAGTTATTATTTAAATTACATATGAAAATCATAAATATTTGTAAATTTTCCACGCGTAATGCTTGAAAGTTTTTGTTTCGTATGGCCGCCATATTGCGGTAAAACAAATATTAATTTAATTAATTAATATTTTTTACGTACCGCATTCCGCCACTCTTTGAGCTTGAAGTGCAGAAAATGCGGAAAACTGCGTATATGAGTGCGGAAAATGCGGAAAAATGCATAACCATTATGCATTTTATTAACTTTCAGACCTTTTTTAGTTGAATTTTATGCAAAAACATTTTTTCGTCGCTGTTTTCCCAACATTAGTGTAAATATTTTTGGAGAGTCGAAAAATGCATCGACCGGAACATTATAAGTACCATTAAGCATGAAAAATATTTTGTAAAATCCACTTTGTGTAACTATTTCTCAAGTGGCGCCACCTATCGGGCACTAGTTTAAAAAAATAATTAAAATAAATGGTAATTTAATTATTTAAATATTAAAAATTATTTTGGTTATTTTAGTTATTTTAAATTTTATCCCTTAAAATTTTAGGGGGTGACATTTTCAACCCTTAAAACGTAAATTTTTTTAAATTTGCCTGTGCTTGGGTGTGTTTGTGGATGCGTGATGTGTCTATTTGATTTTGTTTTGTGAGCTCTCACAAGTTTCGGCGGGCGTTTTCACTATCCCTTTATGCCCTTTTGACTGCGTGTCGCTTCATCCCGGCACGACGTTTCGCACTTATCTCGATGGCCGAAAAGTGGCGGCTTCCTCTGTCGCGAAGGCGGCGTAAACACATTTTATACATTTAGCCACTCTCACGACATATTCACGCGCAGGTATTCCGCGTTCACGCGCACAGCCCTTAAATTACCATATCAAGTTTTATTGCTTCCCTCTTTCGAAATTCACACTTCCAACCTCACGCCATAACACCAAACATATTCTGCAAACAGCCGGCATAACACATAAAATCTACATAAAAATATAAAAAAAATTAATAAAAAAATAAAGGTGGAAAATTATTTATTTACAGACAAATTAATATTTTAATAAATTTTTGAATTTTTTAAAAATTGGAATAACGTTTTTAAATTTAATATACGACATATAGAACTTGAGATATTTAAGTTTAAAGTTCCATTGACGTTTGCAATACAACATAGGTGGCGTTGTAGTTGCGCAGTGTTGCCGCAATGTAAAAACTTTAAACTTAAATATCTCCAAAATTAATAGACCGATTTTAAAAATAAAAAATTTATTAATTAGAAGATTTTGTTATTTATTTATTTAAAACTTTAGTAAAAGGAAAATTTGTTTTTTTTTCATAGAAAACAAATAATTTATAAAATTTATCGTTTTAAAATATATTCCAAACGTTATATCTAGGTGGTCTTGAGTCCTTAATAGTTTCGGTACAAATCCAATAAGCCAAAATTGCCCACAATCATCAGCGTTTTCCGCTTTTCCGCGAGGGTATAATATCTATAAGACGCTTATGCTTCGATTCCTTTAATAAGGACCCAGAAACGACGAACGCACAGCGCGCGCCGCTGATGGGTTTAAATGTAAGTTTCGTCCTTACACTCCTTACACAACCACCCCAAACACGCACACCACTCTAACCGCAAACAGACCGAAAGGAATAGAAAAGCTTTTGTGCGTGTATGTATTAGTATCCAGCGGAACGAACGAACGAACGAATGAAAGGATGCGCTAAGCAAAACTCCCACGAGGTAGGACTGATGGCCCCGTCTCGGAAAGCTTGAAAGCTTGAGGGCAACTTTAATCCGCATATTCCGCACTGCCATCTTGCGAATACCTATATTCTATATTCGCGTAATTCTATAAATTGCTTAGTCAGGACTCGGGAGGCAGCAGAAACAGGTCTCGAGACTATTAGGTGCGTCTATGCGAAATGGCATTGTGGGGGAGGTAAAAGGGGTTGAAAAATGACGACGAAATGGAGGAAAACATAAAACCACCCTCCGAAAAATAACGATAAATTTGAGCTTAACATACAAATTACTTCAATTTTTACCTTAAACACCGAAAATTTAAAGGTTAAAGTAACAAATTGCAAATAACGCCATCTGTTGGTCAGTGGTTCAAAAATTATTATAAAACACAATTTAAAGTTATTAATCATTTTAATACAGTACATAATAAAATAATATTCAATTTTTTTTTAAATTATTTATTTTGTTTGTTTATTTTTTTGTTTTTGTTTTTGTTTGTGAAAGTATAATACCAACCGAAAAATTAATATCGAGTACAAAAGCCAGGGTCTGGTCAGACTGGTCCCGAAAGTCGCAAACGGATTAATTTATATACGCGGCGGCGGCGGCGGCGGCGGCAGTGGACGAGCATTGAGGATTAGCGTGTTGGTGTGTGCGGGCGCGATTGGAAAATGTGCGCAAACGCGAAATTGCATCGCACAACGCGCTTAATACGTTTGCGTACGCTTTTATAGATTATGCAGCGCATTAGTTTTGTAAAACTGAAAGGCGGATTACAACACTAACACAAACACCATCAACTGCCGCCACCCACCCGCCCCCCAAATGCGTTGTGTACTTGTACGCTATGTGGGTTTCAATTTGGATTTTTCCGACGTACACAAATCCTCAACAATAAATTTTCGCAACGTAATTTTTCTACAAATAATTTTAACCCCAAAAAACAAGATAAATGTTATTAATTATTTAATTTTTTAAGGGTAAATTGTACTACTCTGTAGTTGTGAGGTTAAGTTTTAATTTCGTTTTTTAATTTTTTCATTTGATCAATTAGTTTAGGAGTTATAAGCGTTTAAAGTTTTTATTTGACGTTTTGTATCGTACATAGGTGGCGTTAATCAATGCGACGTTGCCGTTAGTAAAAACATTAAACGTGAATAACTCGTAAACTAACCAACGGATTTTAAAATTTCAAACAAAATTTTGTTTACTGTAACGAGGATTGTTTTGTTGTTAATTAATTTACGCTCAATTATTGTTTTTTATGTTTTCGTATTTATTTGGTATTTTTGTTAATATTGTGGTCAATTGTTTTGTTGATTTGTCTTGAACTTTTACTTTACTTTGAGTTGAAATTTAAGCTTTAACTTGAGTTTAAACTTGAGCTTTCCACATTTTCTCTTCAGTTCGCGTGTCGCATTTCACGTATTGAAGGCGACGACGCGCTTTAATGCATTTTACATGTTTGCCACATTCATATTTTATACTTTCGGCCACATTTGCAATGCGCGCTGGCAATCATAAATAAAAGCTGTGCTGTAATTAATTATGCAACAATGAAAAACTTTAACTTCATTATTTCACGTTGAAATATTCGCACGTTTTCACTACTCACGTTTTCATACAAATTCACTTGACTTTTAAACTGACGTATATACAATTAAAATAAAATTATTAATTATTTATTAAACGAAAATAAAATATTTA
This sequence comes from Atheta pasadenae, assembly GCA_030264155.1. NCBI lineage: Eukaryota > Metazoa > Arthropoda > Insecta > Coleoptera > Staphylinidae > Atheta > Atheta pasadenae. The sequence continues at coordinate 20,947 of JARJDS010025388.1, read as the reverse complement.
ATTAATTCATTTGTTTAGTACACAATTATTATTATTTTTATTAAATTGTATAGAAAAAAATATTGCGTACACTTTTTTTTATTTTTAAAATCAGACGGTTCAAACCAAAGATATTTAAGTTTAAAGTTTGTAAATGTGGCAACGTTGTAATTTTACGACGTTGCCACATTTACAAACTTTAAACCCTTATAACTTTTGTTCTGTTTTATATAATTGAAAAATTTAAACGATAATAGTTTTATTTTTGTAGTCTTTTTGAAATAATAAATAATAATTTTAATTTTAATCTTTTTTTGTTCTTGGTATTTAATTTTTTTTTGCTTTGTCATAACTTTTTGTGGTTTGGTGGTCTTTTGACTGATGAATATATTAAATTCCATTGTACACGCATAACGAATTCGCGCATATTTGACGTGTTTGCCGCCCCTTTTTGAGTGAGCCACCCCTTGGCTGAAGTCGCGCGTCAGACACGCGCTCGCTCATCCTATGAGGGTTGGTGAAAAAAGTTTGTCATGATACTCATGATGATCAGATGCATAATTCATGTACCGCGAATTTTTTATAAATTTTATTCGTCAAAACTTAAGTGCCAGGGGGTGTAAAAGTCACCCTTAAAGTCAAAACGTCAAAAGAGTATTTTAAAAATCACAAAAATATGTTTTAAACAAAATAATAATAATTTTAATTAAACAGCCCTTATATAAAAAAACAACCCTTAAAATTATAATTAATATTTTTTAACATTTTTTTTGTTTAAAATGTTTTTATTTTATTTTTTGAGAGTTTATTATTAAAAATATTAAATTGGGGGAAACTACCTCTCATAAAATGTTTTAATTGTTAGAGGGTGAAAATTATGTGAGGCGAAAGTGCGAACAATTTAGATTCATTACGAAAAACTTCATGCGCTTGAAAGTTTCGAGTTCATTAAACACCTTGAGAAAACGCACACGTTGCTGCCAGCGCACGCCGCCCCCGGGGTTGTAACTCGTTGCCGCAGCAATAAAAGCGTTTATTTAGTGTGTAGCACGACGAAAAGTCTAAATTGAAATAATATTTCTTAATTATTAATAATCCTCGAGGGTGCTCTACCCGGTGTACAACACGGATTTACCGCCCCGGTTGAAAATTTTGGGGTTGTGCCAAAGCACAAACACGAACGTTTGCTTTAATGACAAAAACAAGGAAACACAACATGTTATAATTAATTCTCGTTTAATTACTTCTTTAGGGTTGAATTTTTTTTCTTCCAAAAACTGTAGGGGTTGAACCTATGGTTCAAAATTTATCTCATTTTTTGAGTGCAGGAAAATTGCGCAAAATGAAAAAAGATCATAACAGTATCAATAACAATAAACGACGTCGTTTTCCAAAGTACGACGCCTTTAGGGGATCGCAAAAAGTGAAGGGTGGCTGGTACGTGCGGGGGGTGGAAAGCGCAAAATGATGCAGGACCACGTATGGTGAGTTAATAATCTCACATGGAACGCAAACTGTTTTCCAAACTCGTCCTGGTTTTAAAGTTGATAAAATTTAGGGGTAGTTTTTTTTTCAAAAAAAATTTCAATATTTTTATTTTATAGTTAAAACTTTGGTATTTTTAAAATTTTTGTTATTTTTTTGTAACAACCCTTATTTTGTGGGGGGGTGGAATTTAAATTCAATATAAAGTTAAATGTAGAAATTGTTTTAAATTAATTTAATTGAAATTGACTCAACCCCCTGGGGGTGGCAGTTAGCAGAAGCCAATATGAAAACGATTTTCAATTTCAACCGCACAATTAATCAACGCTGCGCCAACATCAGTGCAGATGGACTTTCTTATGTTATCTACTTGAAGGGGTGGGTGTTCCAAGGGGGTGGTAACAAAAAGTTTAATTGTTTCATTCTCGGTGCAATTAATTGCTTGGCTTCTTCAATTTCTGCGAGTCTCTTCAAGTTTATTTTTCCGAATGCCGTAAAATCTGCTCGCCGCCTTCCAAGATTGTGGTCGATGGTACGGGGGCGGCGCACTTGTGTTTCTCAGGTTTATAGGAAAATTAATAATAAAACTTTTATTGGCAGTTTTGTGCGCGGTGGAAACATTTTTTAATCGAAACTTTTTAACAAAAAGTTTTTGTGAAGTGTTGTTCGAAAAAAAAAACAGTGGTTCTCAAAATTTAAGTGAAATCAAATTTTGGGCAAACTACCAAAAATAAAATTGTTAACGCAATGTAAAAGTAATAAATTTAAAAAAATAAATAAATATTTTGAGGGGTTGGTTTTGGGATACCACCTGTTGAGAACCCCTGGTACGTTCGATATTTGCGGTCTTCGCCCGCTGTTTGTACGCGGTATGCGCCCGGCTATTACAAATTAGCCAATAATTGGAAAATATCTACCGATACTCCGTCGACGGTGGTGGTAGCGGCGGTGGCGGCGAAGCCAGTGAACACAATTAGCTCCACTGCCCCCATACTTCTCTCAACTTGCTACGAACACAAACATTTGTTCACGTATGTTCGATAACTTTTCTAATATTTACCCGCGCTTTATTTCTATATTCTTTTATATCGGGGGCGGCAATATTCTATGACATAAAAAAATAATACATGTTTAGGTTATATTTTTCACCTAAACTTTCATTAAGTTTGTTTTACGTTTAAGTTACGTTGGAGGCGGCAGGCTAGAGGTTAAAGGTCGTGCTTGGGGGCGGCTTAGAGGAGTCGATAAATACGAATCGGCAGTGATCATTACCGCAAACAATGAGCGGCGGCACTGCCTGAAAACGAAATAAGGGAAAACGATGTTTAATTAAACAAATAAACAAAAGAAAAACAAACGAAAAGTAAAGTAGGGTGGAAAATCGGAAAATCGGTTTAATGAAAATTGGAAAAAATAATTTAAAAGTAAACATTTAATTGGAGAGGTCATGTTTGCATTAATTAATACATAATTTAAACATTTTGTGAATATAGGCAACCAAATATTCACATGAATATGTCTTAATGCACAGTTGGTTGCCTATGTTTGAATTTAATAGTTTCTGGCATGATGGGCAACACATTAGTTTACATTCTACATATACTATTTTGGGGCGTTTCGGGTCGCGGGTCCTTTTAGGCGATGAATAAATAAATCCCTCAGGACGATGACGCAGGACCCTTTTCGTGTCCGAACGTGGCGGCGCCTCCACCATCGTCGCTTGCGCCCCTGCCACGACGCGTTGATTTAGGTATGGACGCGCGGACGTGTCATGTCCCTCTTCACTTCGCTCATTAAGCGCTTTCGACCTGCGACGTTGCCACGACCTGAAATCCAAGAGTTTCAGACAGATATCTAAATTACTACTAAACTATACAGAGTGTTCCACAAAAAAAATTACTTTTTAAACTCAAAAATAAAAATTTTAGTCTTCAATAAATTTTTTTTATTTTTTTTATTTTCTTTGAACACATTGTATGTTAGTATAATGATTGGGAATGAGTGCCGGAGAAAGAACAGGAAGTGTGATCCGAAGAGCGAGAAGAATGGATCGCATCGGATTGGGATAGCTTCTATCGTTGATTCGGTTGATTATTTCGCTGACAACGGGTTGGAGGGTGGTTGGGGGGTGGATTTTGTTGAGGGGGTTGATGGCGCGTCAGGCCGGAAAACGAGCGCAATCAGCGCACGTTCCAAATGCGTCGCGGCAACGTCACCGAGCGGGACCTTTTCGCCGCCTTCGTTGCCGCCTCCACTGCCGCCCGGTGTCAATCACACTTTTAGCGCTACGTGCCGTTCGACTAATTAACCATTTATACAAATTGCCTACACAAAACTGCGTAGCATTAAAACGAATCTAAACCCGGAAAACCGGAAAATCGGAAAACCGGAAAATTTCCACCAAATATTTATTCTAAATTTTATGTACGCTGTTTATTTTTTCACATAATTTTTTTAATTTTTTTTGTTTCCGGGAAACCGGAAATTATATATTTATTTATATAATCATCAGTTTTATTCCTTTATTTTGAGTATATTGTTTGTGGAATTAACGACTACCATAAATCAAGAAGCGTAGCTCTTAAAATGGCGACGCGCTCGCGCTCAGATGTAGGCAACACACGTTACGTCCCGATAATGCGTTTAATATCGCTTCGTTTAACAGCGGAGCGAAGAGTAAACGGCACTCTGGAAAATTAAACGAGCAGAGTCGGAAATTGATTTTGATTATATACGACTGTATCTCAACGTGTAGGTGGTGCTAAAACTCATAATTATCAACTATAAACTTACGTCATCTAAAAACCACTAACGCCATCTAACGTTTAATAGCTTTAAATTAATTTTTTTTCAATAAATTATTAAATATAACCTCCACCACATAATTATTATCGTTATTTTTAATTAAATTAAAATAAAATGTCAAATCTTTAATATAGTAATTACATTAATTGGTTATTGTGATAACTTCTAGATGGCGTTATTGTCTACGCAGTAGTAATCCTCGTATACGATACGATAAAACCAGCGCGTGTTCTTATCTTCAATTTTCATTGGTCGCATGCCAGACGGACGTCAATAAATTAATAGCGCATTAAAACATTAAAACCACCCTTATTCCAGCCCTTAAACAAAGCATCTCGATGATCATCCTCAACATCGCAGATACCAAAAGTTTGTAACTCGAACATAAATTGTTTATCGTTTATTGTCCTCTATCGTCATGCGCACGTGACGTAACTTTTCCCTCTGTCTCTTCCTCTACCCTTATAAAAGCAAGGGTAGTTTTGGGTAACGGAAAATGAACACCTGAGCTTTCGTTGTGGGTTTAATTAATTTATTATTGACAAAACTACAAAACAGTAAACATTAGATATTAATTTTATCTCCAGGCCTACCCCCATATAAAGGGTAGAAACTACCCTTGGAAATAATTTGGAAATACTGAAATTATTTTGTTGTGATGAGCATCCAAACTATTTTAAGTAATTTTGGTACAAGTTTTAAGGGTTAAAATTTAGGGGTGGTTTTGTTTTATAGGGTAATTTTTTATCAAATATTGTAGAATAGTTCAAAGCGTCGAAATGATCAATGCGGTAGTGATGTGGTTTGCGGTGAAAGGAAAGCGACTCAATGTAGGTGGCGTTGTAGTGCATCATGTGGTCGACGTGAATAGGCAACCCAATGTACTTTGCATTGTGAGCTAGTGGATAGAGTCGAGTTCTGACTGACTGGACTGTTTACAAATTGAGATTGGGATTATATTGCTTTGCATTGCATGCTTTGCATTGCTTCGTTCTGTGAATCGTCGTTTGCGCTTTTGTCGTGTCCAACATGGCCGCCTCCAACACTGCACCCCACGCTTCTTGTATCGAATCATGTCATACCTTTGATTCGAGTTCCACGTTCCAATACACTTTGATATCGGGCTTTTAATTGTAACTCTAAATGGAGAATTTACATTTAATTTTTGGTTTTCCGGTTTTCCGGTTGGAAATTCTATTAAGAAATTATACCCTATTATATAAAGAGAATTACTAATTAAAATTGGGAATTTTTTAAAAGAAAAATTAAACCGGAAGTGAACTAAAGCAACCGGAAGTGACCAGAAAAATAATGTTTTAAGTTAATTTCTATTTAGTTTTTAATTTTTAGTTAGTGAAGATTGAGTTATTTGAATTTATTGTTCTTTGTGTTTAAAAGCAAAACCGGAAGTTTGACCTTTGTTAGTTCCGTATTTGGAGTTTGACTTTATGATTCACTAAATTCATTATTAATTCACAAATATTCGTTCATTAGTTTTGGGTGCACGGACAAATAAAGCGCGAGTGTTCATACCGGAAGGACGCCATGTTTGAATTGAATGCACGCCGGGTTGCATTTCACAATAGAACAATGCTTCATAACGGTATCCTCACAGTCGCGTCGTCAAATATTAATTACTACATTTATTCAGTTAATTCTAGTTCTCTCATTGTGTCTAACTTGAAAAAATATTCAGACCAATCACAGAGCTTTCTAGTTTTTCTTAACCAATGATCGTACACTTTGTGGGCGGGGCGTACAAAATTATTTTTCCTTTTAACTTTTTTCCTATTAAATATTTTGTTATGTTTCTTTCAGTTAAACATTTTGTGTGTTGAGGTTTATATTTATAAAAAATTAAATACTCACTTCCGGTTTTTTTGTGTTTATTATTTTTATTGTTTGTTTGCGTTCAGATTTCGTATTATGGAAAGTGCAGTTTTGATATGCATGTTGATATAAATTAAATAAATGTACCCCGAACAGTTGTTTAACGGTAACCGACGTAACACCGGGGGTTGGTTTTATTTGCGCTCGGTTCGCCTACACAAAAGAGCGCCATCGCGATGCCGGAAGTATAGTCATATATACACTTGCGTGTGTACTCCGTGCGAGCGCCGGGAGTAACATTAGCAGACAGGAATTATCTAAATTGCGAGATTTAATTAATTAACACACAATGCTACGCTCGCCGCCGCCGCCGCCGTCGAAGCAGAGATGAAAACTCTTGTTAATGTTGCGACTACAACTATACAACTATACATGTACAACGCTTTTGAATACAACTTCCGGAAATTTCTACAGAATAAAGTAAACTCCGCTTCTGCGGTAATGCGACCCGACGACCAATCCATGTGTTATGATTTGCAGGGTGGATGGGGTTGATAGGGATAATTTACTATTATGGGCGTGAAAAGGTGTGGCTTAATGCGGAAATTTAAAGCTAACTTAAAATCTATCAGATTACATTGTTTTTTTCAAAACCGGAAAACCGGAAAAGTTTGAAAAATTAAGAAAACCGATTGTAATTTTAATTTTTTTAATTTAAAAAAGTAATATTTAGTATTTTAGGATACCTGAAGTGAAAATTTTCATAAACCGGAAAACCGGAAAACTTGAAAAAATAACCGGTTAATTAAATAAAAAATTAAATAAGTAAAAATAAATAATCAAATTAACTGGAAAAGTAAAAATAACCGGTACATGTTTCATTAAAAAACCGGTAAACCGGAAATTTTAAAAGTTTTCCAAGTGAAAAACAACAAAATCGTATTTTTACAGCTTTCAATATGGTGTGATGTTGTTTGCTTAGTTGCAACTTTTATTTAACATCCTCCCTCATTCTTTACTTTAACCACCCCCCGACATCATCCCCTTCGTAGATGCAAGATGTAAGCGTACACATTTTGTACATTGTTCTTTGGAAATTTCACCCAGGCCAAAAAGGAAACAAAACGGAAAGTACAAAGTGCAGAGTGTAAATTTGCGGCAGGTGTTAAAGCTGCCAGCTCGCGCTGTCGGGGTTTTGTGCGCACGCGGGGTGTTGGGGAGTTAAAAGTTCAAGACTTTCCGCGACGTGCCAGAGCGAAAGCAATAAAGTTTTAAGTGAATTGATGAAGCAGTTAAGAAAACAATCCGTCGCTCAAAATCTTTCACCTGCTTCAACTTCAACCCTTCAACCCCTACTTACTCAAAACAACCCTTATATTTTGACGTTAATCTTAACAAACAAAATATTATTATATAAATTTAATCGTAAAAAAAAAACATTTAAATTTTATTTTGTTTTTTTTTGGTTTTTCTTTGGACACATGGTATGTGTGCTTTTCTTTCAAAGAATAAATGATGAGAAATGTTTCTGTTCGTTCATAGACTCACAAAAAGCAGGTTGGAAACATGATTCAACAGTTTTCCCTCTACGGGTTTGTGCTGCGCGAGGCGAAAGCTCGCAAAGCTTGGAAAAGCGAATTTTCCTCGGGATGTCTGCAGCTTCAGAGCCTAATTAGCCGTTTTGTTTCGACAATCGCTGCAAAATGATCCGCGTCGATTTTCAGTGGTTTCCCCATCTTTGTTGAACGTTCACAACTTTTCCATTTTTATTTTTAAGAGTTAAGGGTGGGAGGTTAATTTTTTAGAGCAAAACCTGAGAATTTAATTGTTAGATGGCGCTGTGTTTGCAACTTAAGCTTTGAGGTTATAAATTTTCGATTCTATCAACGTTTGTTTACGCTAGGTGATATTTGTTGTAGGATTCGAGGGAGAGAAGGTAGGGGACGTGCATTATGTGACCATAACCATCATACTCGGTCAATATTTATCCTTCGTCCTTTCCATTCTATTTCGATCCACATCCACCTCAACTTAATATAGAAATAAAGCTCTTGTCCGAGACATAAGTCCTTTATTTCACGTCTTCGTTTTTCCGTTTTTATCTAGCCTGCAAATAGCAAATAGCCCCAGCAAGGACTTCTGGGAGAGTGGATCTAAGGGCAGATAGGTTCAAAGGAAAATCCCTGCCCGTCGATATATAAATAATTGAGTAAATCTCGTTCATTTTTCCTTGTCGCTTGTCTTTTGTTTCCCATCGTTTCCAATCGTTCTTCTTAAAGTCGTCTTCAGCGGCGTAACATCATTTTCTTTAACATCTCCACCCCTACTTGTTTATTTACTTTAAAAAAATTTATAAACTCAACAGTAAAATTTAATACTTAATATTTTTTGTGTACAAAATATTTATAAAAAATTTAGATTTTATTTTGAAGGGTGTAAAATCAAATTTTTCTTGGCATAAATTTTGGTTACGTCTATGGCTATCTAAATTTTATTTGCTTTATTTCTTTTACATCGTTTATGTCTTTTACAAAACGGAAATACGGAAATTTTCCACTTTCCACTGGTCAAGTTCTTTGCGAGTAACGGAAACGCTAAATTTATTTTATCCTTCAAGGATAACCACTTATTTTTTTGAGTTCGTCCTTAATTTTTTTTGTTTGGTCTTTTTTGTTATGTTTTTGAATGTTTATGCAGTGTAGACATCTGTTTTTCGTTTATACATTTAACAATTTTACAATCTAATGTACGTGTAAGTTAAGGGGATGGTTTTCACCATTTTGGAGGAAGTTAAACCCAGAAACTATGAAAAGTAGTCAATATATTTTCGCAGCCTTCCGCGCCAGTTGTTACCATAACACTAAACTATAATGACGCCTTACGGCGAGCGACCCTCTTACAAGGGATGCTTACAAGAGAACGCGCGATAAAAATAAACGGCGCTTTGTGTGTGTGTTGGGGGTGGTTTGGAGGAATGAACAACGCTACAGACGGCACAAACGGCGCATGGAAGTGACAAGTGTTTATGTCGAATAACTATATTTCTTTGGTTTATTGTTATATCAAATCAATTTTTAAGGGTAAAATGTTTAAGGGGTTGAAAAAATTTTTAAACTTAACTTTTATAAATTAATTTAAAAAACATTAACCGTTAAAAATGATTAATTAAATAAGTAAATAAGGGTAGTTTACCCCTAAAAACTACCCACTACTTCTAAATTAAAATTTAAAACAATAAATAAATTTTAAAAATTGGTCTATAAATTTTATATAATTTTATATAAACATTTTATAATTATTTTTTAAGGGTAGTTAACCCTTAAAAACTACCCTCCTAGATTTAAAACTTTTTACGTTTTTTCTAGTGTTTTTTCGTTTGTTAGACTATAAATTATGTTATAAAATATTATTTCATAAAAGGATCTACTGTGACAAAAGATTATATTATAATTCTTTGGCTAATTAAACATCCTTTTCAGGACGAGAATGTCCTTTTCGCGAACGACGCCGTCGGGGAATTGCAGAAATGCGCAAACTTAAATGGATTCACTAATAAGATTAAATAACGCTCTCCGGATTTTTGTCGCTTTCCTGTGTTTTTCTCGTTTTTTTTTTAGTGGGGTGGAGACGCGGGGAGCTTTTCGCCATTTTTCACATGCTTGTATTTTCCGGGCGTCTTGTGCCAGTACAGTACGCGCGCTTTTATTATGATTATCGTTATGGCGTCGTGTCGTCCTGGAGAAGTTTCTACTTCTCAGTTTTTTACGTATGTAAGCTCTCCGGACTGTCTAACCGGAAGTAAAGCTGAGCCAGAAAAAAATAAAACACAATTGTCTTTGTGCAGTCAAATGTGATATAATAAGATATAAACAATATGCTTTAAAATACCAAAAAAATTGTAGTAAAAAAATATTAAAAAAAAATTAAGGAAAATTTTTGGGAAATTTTTAGAAAAAAAATATTTTCTTTGGACACTTGGTATATACAAAATTGTATAATGTACGAAGCGGCAAAACTGTCCGAAGCTAAACGAGAAAAAGTATATTCATTTCATTTATTGTTATCATTCCGCGTTACGTTTGAGAAAGCAAGGACGAGCTTTGAGTCCTTTTCGCTCAAGTCCGACCGACGAGCTTTTTCCACGGAAATTCTTCTCCGACAGCATTCAAGTCGGCGAAACTCATTACACAATATGACAACGTTCATTTCTCTCCTCGCTTAAACATTAAGCGTTCATTACTTCCCGCGTCGCCATGACCACCCCCTATGTTTTTCAACCCCCTTTACGAAAAACATGGGCCAACATTTTTGAGAACAAATCTGCGCACGTCAATTTTTATTTTTCTTATAAACATTTATATGGTAATCAAAAAAATTTACAACCCCCAAAAGCTACCCTTAAATAAATACCCTTTAAAAATAGTATCTTTTTTCAAAATTTAAAAAATTGTTTAATGTTTTTGACGTTGATATTCTTTACGATTGTTAATAATATTTTGAAGAAAAGTGCACTCTGCAAACCCAGGGTGGTTTACTAAAGGGGTTGAAATAAAAAAAAATGGAGCAGTGTGCCAGTACCACATACAAAACGTAATAATAAAAAATATACACGCAAGTGCTGACATTGCTGGCAACAAGGGGTGGTAATGTGCATCATACTTTGTTCCGCTTTGGGGGTGGCGAACACAGCAGCAGAAGGATTAAGGAAAACATTTGTACTCCGCACATAACCGAGTTAAGTGCATCGTTCTACTAATGACACATAAACAATTTTTTTTAGTTTAAACAATTACGGTGCAAAACAACCCTTAACGTTAAAAATAATTAATAACTTTTGGTTTCACTAAAAATTAAAACCTAAAAGTTAATCATTAAATCCGAAACAATAATATTTTTTTAGTCTGGGGTTTTTGTAATCATCCCCTAAATTGACAGAAATAATTAAATCTTATCTTAAGGGTGTGCGTCGATAAAAGACAATTATTGTTGTGATTTTGCAAACAAAACAGACAATTCTCGCTGTGGATTGTGTGGATTTACTTAATTCGCAATTTTCTTTGTCTCTTATATCTCCTACGAGTCACATTTTGGTCCTGGCTTGGTCCTTAGACTCTTTAGTCCTTGTGGTTTAGTGGTGAGAAAGAGATTACAGATTATTCCCTATGTGTGTGTGCGGCGCGCGCGCGCAATCGTATTCATCCGCACCCTTGAATTCCGGTTTAACTCATTGTCCTCATTTTCGCTTTAGTCCTTTGGCGAGGACGACTTACGCGATGGCGAAGGACTTTTGATTTCGAAAGTTTGGAAACTTCGCAATTCGCAGCTTCGCACTTACGTCGTAAATTTGAAGGGCGGGCGCGAATGGCGCTAATAAGGACGACGGAAGGACGAAAAGGACGAACTTTCCACAACTGTGTGTGTGTGTTCCTGGAGCGGCAAAAAGGAGAGGGTGTCGACGACGCGTTGACGAAGCGTCAGGAACAGATTAAGGCGTTCTCATTATGGTCTTGTCCTTGTAAAGCTCGTCCTGTCTTAAAGGACCAAAAATCAACAATACACAAATAAATTTGTACAAATATTTTTCTAAATATTTTAAAATAAATGAATTATCCTTTTAAGGATATTTTTTCTAAAATTTTCCGAAAAAAAAATCTGTAGTTCTTCCTAAGATAAATTCAGCTCGCCTAGACGAGACGTGACTAAAAGAGGTAAAAGTTCTTTTTCGTCCTTCAGGACTATCAGGATGTGCACGAAGTACAGGATGTGAAAACGGTGGGCGCGGATCAGGCGACAGGTGATTTTTCACAGTGCACCAGCGACAAACGACGAGGGCCGTTTTGGTGCGCAAATGATCCGTTCAACGCCGCCGCCCCCGATACATATCACTTGCGACGTCCACGACGTTGACATATCAGGCGTCGTGTAACGTCCAAAGTCCGGAAGGACACGTTCGCATGTTAAAAATTGATTTTTACGTCGTGAAAAATTGACCTTTTTCAACGCTATTCATACTCAAAAGTTATACAACCCAACATACACAACACACATTGTATGCTACCCAAATGGCTTATTATTATAACTTTTGTTTTTGTTTCCTTCAAATACTTTACTTGTATTGACTGAAAGTCAGTGCATTGTCACTGCCATCATTGTCCTTTTCGAACAATGAGTCCTTATCGCAGGACTGCCTTCAATAGAAATCTTTCAGGACTTTGTCCTGATTCGTCCGCATTACCGAGTGCACCGTTGATGATAAAATGTTTGTCTGTAACGAATTAAAATTACAATCAATTCACCCAGGATAATAAACTTTAAATCCCTTTTTCGTTGTAATTGTTTTTATTTCATTTAACAATAAATAATATTATAAACTTCAATATGTTTTATTAAAATCCGTTTAATATTCAATAGGATTTTAAAAGGGTTTTAATTTACTATTTCGAAAATGGCGCCCGTAATGCAATCCTTCACCCCCAACTCACCCCCTGAGGGTGGGGTGCAGCCTCATGAAAATTGTTTTAATATTTGAACGCTTGCAATATTTCACAAATGTTACCGAAATATGAACTCGAAACATGCGGAAAACCTCATCGAGTTTTGTTTGATTCGGTGAAACAAATCGAATACCAAATGCGTGTATGTTGTGCTGCCTAGTTCAGCAATAAAAAAATTGGGAATTAATTAATATTTAGTTTTAGTTCCTGACAGCGAGTTGAAATGTTGCAATATTGGATCAAAAAAAATTTTGTTAAAAACTAATTGAAAACGAATAGTGTACAAAAAAGAAATGTAGATACTAGTAGCTAGTTATTAATAGATGGCGTTAGTTGTAAATTTTACGTTTACGTTTATTTTCAGCCACTTTGAATATCTCAATGTGCATAAATCCTTGGCGAGCGTTTCCTAAGGATTTTTTAAGGATGTGCACACACTGCATGCATGGCCCACCCTGCGGTCCTTATCTTTTCGCGTTTATTTATGCGCCCATATAACCGCGATAGTCCTTGCCGCCTCCACCAAGTGATGCACGACGCGTGAAAAGCCGCACACTGTTCAGGACTAGATAGGACCATACAAACTTCCACCATATGTTATTTCACCCCTTTTTTAAATATTCAAAAAAACAACCCTTAAATAAAAATTTTTAAAATTTTATTTTTAAATTTTTTAATATTATTATTTAAAATAAAATTTATGAAAAATAAACATTATTTTTTTTGTTGAATGGGGATGAAAGGGGGTTGGTACATCATTTTACATTTGTGTGGTTGTGTGTGTATCATGATTTTGTTACTGTACATTCATATTGCGCTCGATGCGCCCACCCGCCCGCAAAGTGCCAGCGTGTCTCAACTTTATGCCGCCTCCACTACCGCCGCCGTAGCCGCCGCCGCCGCCGCGCTCTTCATTCGAGTTTATTTGCTTTGCTCACGCGCATCCGGCAGTTGGCGAATCTTTGCATAAGTGCACAAAGTAACAATCCCCACGAAGTTTACTACCCCTAGCATACTCTTATACCATACGAGGGTTGTTATTTTTATTCACAATTTTATTTTTGTTATTTACACCACAATATTATATTTTATATCATATAAATTGATTATTAAATTTATAAAGAAATTAATACCAATCATCCCCTCAATAAATAAATTAATCATCCCCGTTTATGTATTATCCATTCAAATCATTTTTTTCATTTTCATCCCTTGAAATAGCCTTGAAATGCAGTTGCAGGATTTCATTTAATATTTCTTGTTGAATAAAAATTGTGAAATTTAATGAACGTCGTGTCCTCGACTTCTTCTTCGTCCTGTTCGGTTACCACACGCGCATTTATTGCATGCAGATTGAAAAGTGCCCGGCTTTGATTCGCTGCTGGAACTGCTGGAACTGGATGCTTGTTCATAATGGAAGGCGCTCGAGGCATTCAAATATTTGCCTTTTATCGGAGGAATCCTGTGGGGGTGTACGCGCAAAAAAGGGACGCACGTTATTCATCTCGGCGCGAGCGTACGCAGCAAGTACGAGTGTGGACGCGATGCAGATGGACCGGAAAACTCGATGAAGATTGGAGGCGGGTGGAATAAGTCAAGAGTGGAGTCGATGACTGAAGAATGGAGACGGAAAGGAGCAAGATGTGAGATGCAAACAAAAGCGAGGAATTTTATTTGTTAATTAATTAGATGGAAAACGGGACTAATTACGTTTTGGCTTGTTTTAAGGTTTCAATACGTAAATTGTAGACTCGGAGTTTAATTTAATTATTATTTGATGTATTTTTTAATGATTTTAAACGGGTTAAAGCTTTATTGTTTGTTTCTTGTTTTTATTTTTGTTTCTTTTGAAATATATCAAAGAAAATTGGTCATAACTTTATACTAAATTGATTAATTTGAGTTCTGTAAATTTTGTTTCATAGTTGAAATGTTTATAGTTATCCTATATTAAAATCACTACACAAAACATCCCCTAAGTATTTTATTTTAAGATTAATAATTATATATGCAGTCTAAGTATCTTCTAAGGAATTCTACTTATTATTGTCTTACATCGTGTTTGCAATGAATCTCAACAATTTCTTGCAGTGCATTAAGGACACCGACACCCTTAAGTGCGATGATGCAGATGTGGACTTAATATTCAAAGCGTAGCGTCACACCCCGTCATCGACATGCACATAAATTTCACATCCACTATGTTGTGAGCGCAAAGCATCTTAAATTATCATGCGAGCAAGAAGATGCCTAACAAGGATGTGTTGCCATGGTAAGGTCCTTCAAGTCCTTAAAATGGAATATTCCACAATATTCCACGAAATAAGGTATGTAAACTACACAACACACAATATAGGCAACACATAATACACACAACACGCATACCAATTATGTAAACAAATTTATTTATATATTTTCATCATATAACATTAATTATAAACACTAAATATAAATACTAAAGACACAATTCAACAATGCATCACTTATCATTGAATCCAAGGTGAAATGCTCAAGTAATTAAGTAATCACTCAATACTTCACTAATTTATTTAAGATTAAAGATCAAACTCAAACAATTGACATACAAATAACATATTTTTGAGTATTATTATTGTTAAAAATTTAAAAAAACATTAGGTTTAGTTAGGCTACTTATTAGTCTTAATAAGTCAATGTAGGCAACCAATCGTACATCTAATTTATTTTCTATTAATTTTTAAAGCTAATAATATAAACGACTAAACGTAAATTACGAAATATATTAAAAATTAAGTGATGGTCAAGTATAATCAATAATTCTGAAGACTTTAACGATTGACAACTTGAAAACATTAAAAACTTACAATTTTTCAAGTATCAAATCTTCACTTCAAGAAATAACATAATTAACATAACGAATTACGTAGAGTCTAAAGAATAAGTTAAAAATTATGTCACGGTTATATCACGATTTAACCTCAAAATTTGTACGTGAAAATTAATTTTAACCTAAAAATGTAAGGTTAGAATCATCATGACATTACGTAACAAATATGTTTGAGTTGGACTAACATTTTCCGCACGTTTTCCGTGCTTTCCACACCGAAATAAAGACGTCGGCCGAAGCAATTTAATTTAAATTTCAAATTGGCACGTTTTGCATTGTGCAAATGTGTGCGATGCCCGAAAAACAATTTAATAAATCGCCGAAGAAGGAAAACCGTGCGTGGGATGAGGACTTAATGTTGATATTTATTATTCGTATTCCATTCGTGTTTTGTGTGGACTGAAAGTAAATGTGATTGACATTGTGTGTGTGCGGGAGTTGTAAATTTGCAGTTGCAGGACGACCAACAAACGAACGGACGAACAGAAAACCGGAAGGATGTGCCAGGATGTGTCACGCGAGACGCGAAAATTTACGATTTATTGATATACACACTCAATTGCATTAATTTTAAATTTTCTGTGCCTTAAACAATGCAAAAATTAATTAGGAAAAAAAACTACAGATGGCGTTAGTTTTTAGTTTGCCGTTTTTTTAACTAAAAAATTTAATGGGGCGTTGTTTGGGAAAATCCTTCGTAATGAGTGCGCTCGTTTGCGACCTAACAACCCACTCGATGGTGCACCACCCCTAAAGTCGATTTATAATGAACGCGATGCCGTGTGTTTCGTCATAATGGCCATAATAATGCCATTATGATGAGACACACGGAAGACACAATGCCGGAATGCCACAAAGCATCATTTTCTATTCATGCTATTCATTCCCAATCCTGAAAATTACAATGCGGGAGTTTTCATTTCATTATTTACTGGCTTTTTTTACCTTGTTTCGAAGTTTCGGGGGTAAATTTTTATTTATAGTATTTATTGTGTTTTTTTGTTTGGTTGCAATGGTCATTAATTTCCCCTCTTGACTTTTTCCGCTTTTCATCACAATCACCCAACTTTGGTGTTTGTTTTTCTCGCATCATTTTTCTGCGATTTCCTCGCACTATATGCGAGGGAACAAAGAAGCGCGCAAACAGAAAAATAATTTACGACTCGGATAAATATTGACGGGGATGATAGGTTTTTCATGGCCGCACGGGCGAGTGGAAATATTGACTTGATTGATTCGTCGAACAAAAAAAAACACAAAATCGCCAAAACCAAGCTGGGAGAAGAGAAAATAAAACAACCGCGAACGCGGGATGATCAAAAATTAATTAAACAATTGGGAATTAATTACGGATTTAATTTTATTGCAATTTATTGGGCAACGTTGTTCAATAATTATTTAATCAACGATTTGCTGCTTCAATTATGGTTTGTCACACCGCGAATTTCGTTTCGTAACTTTGTGGACCGCATGGAAAATTAACAAAACCGCGAGTCGCGACTGGACAAATCCTCAGTCGTTTACGCGCCTTCTAGGCTAGTAGTGCGTGTAGTGGACACAACAATTTTTTTTTTATTAATATTATTTTTTATTCCATTACTTAATTACCAGCAACTTAAAATTATCAACACAATTGGATTATTTTGTTTGGTTTTTGTGTTTTTTCAACCAAAGGTACGTTCATTTTTTGTATTTTTTACAATTTTCACAATTTTGCAAAAAAATATTCATCTATATTTATTATTTAATAATTTATAACACACTGTATATTGTTTTTGTACTTAACAGGGTTTAAAGCTTTAATTTTTAATATTTTTGCAAGTAACGCCATCTATTAAAATTTTACTAACCTAATTCTAACCCAAACCAAATCAAACAAATGAAATAAAACAAATTTTGTTCTTCGTGTCGCAGTTCTTCCGTTATATTTACGTTTGTGTTTTTTTTTACGGGTGCATGAGTCCGCAATTTTTGTTTATAGTTTTCATTTGTTTTGATAACTAAAACCCTCATTTGTTAATTTGTTTATTTAGTTGTTTGGTTTTGTTTCGGATTTGATTTTGCTTGTGACATTGACGTGACAAATTGCAAACTAAATGTTTCCAAGTGGATTTAATTAAATCAAATTAATTAATCGTAGTGGCCACTACGATTAATTATCGACGAGAGTTACTCGGCACATTTTTCCAAACAAAGGCATCGAACACACGCGTATGTCGACCGCGATCAAATCGATTCTTTCTTTATTTTATGTTTTAATTTATGTTTAATTATTTATACAAGCCGCAGGCGGTTTATATATTTAAACAATTAATTATTAAATTGATCTCATCAATTATGATTACGAATATAATAATTACGATGATCAGTTGCTAATTAACGTTGCGATAATTACAATTATTAATTTTGCATTTTTTTCGCTTTGTATTATTTTAATAAATTAACACCAAACTGTCAAATGTTTCACTTTTTGACTTTCTTTTTTCGACATTTCATAAACACTCGACTTGTTTCAACGTGTTCAGTTGTTTTGTTTGTTTGGATTTTGTTTTGAATTGACATAACTTGATTTTCGTTTGACATTCGTTTGTTTCTTAAGTTTATTGAGTTTATTGATGGTGTCAAGTGTGTGTTATTCAATTGAAGTTTACGTTCGGTAAATATTAATAATAACGCAACACTCCCGGATGAAGTTGATCGTGATGGTTGATGATGAAATGTTCTTCAAAGACGCGTTGACTTTGTGTTTGACAAAGAATTAACAAGATCGGCAAACGATATTGAAACGAAAGTAAATGTAACATGGTAAATATCAAGTCAAACAATTAAATATTAATAAACCATCGTATAAATAATTTCCAACACTTTGTAACACTTTGTAACACATTGTGACACTTTAGAACTAAACAAACATAAATAAATAACATTGATCTCTAATTGAGGTTAAAATTATTAGTCATATTGGTCAAGTATTTAAACCATAAACACTTTAAGGTTTTAATATTAACAAATATTAACAATTAAATGCAAAATTAAGTTTTATTTTTTATTTATAGTCAAGATGGCGACACCTTTGGAGTATTATTATTATTTGATGGAAACAAAAGGAGGTAATTAGTATTTTATTGTTAATAATTAATTAGTCAATTAATTTATTAAATAATTGCTAATATTTTATTCATATTTTATCGATTGTGATAAGTTTTATATGAAATTTAAACTTTAAAACTTTGAATTAATTTCGTTTGTGGATATTTAACATAGGCAACCCAGTATACACACAATGTCATTTTAGTTGAATTTATCTTTGTTTTTTTTTGTTTTCTACAGATCCTAGAACAAATGAATGGTTTTTAATGTCATCCCCTGGTCCACTGCTTACTATTATAGCCACTTACATTTACTTTTGTGTTTGGGCTGGTCCAAATTTCATGAAAGATCGAAAACCGTACGAATTGAAAGGCATTATTAAACTTTACAACTTGGTGCAAGTTATTCTCAGCGTTTTATTGGTCTACGAAGGTCTGCAAGGGGGATGGGGTGTTAATTATAGTTTTGCATGTCAACCAATTGATTATTCTAATAATCCACAAGCAAAACGTGTAAGTTTTTAATCATTACTGACCAAAATTAATTAATTTGCGTTTTTTAAGTTTTTTTTTACAATTTAACTTTAATTAATTGTAATTAATTGTATTTTATTGTAATTTACGATGTGTTATATGTTGCAGATGGCAGGAGCTGTTTATTTTTATTTTATTTGCAAACTAACTGAGCTTCTAGACACGGTATTCTTCGTTTTAAGAAAGAAAATGAATCAGGTGTCATTTTTGCATCTCTACCATCATTCCATGATGCCATGCGCCGCGTGGGTTGGCGCTAAATTTTTACCAGGTGGTCATGGTACTCTTCTAGGCTTGATTAATTCCTTCATTCATATTATCATGTACGCATATTATTTGGTGGCGTCTTTAGGCCCGCAATACCAGAAATATTTATGGTGGAAAAAATATTTGACTGGTATGCAAATGGTAAGCAACTTCTGTTACTTCTTTGTTTGGCATTTATCTTGGTTTTAATTTGTTTTAGGTACAATTTTGTATAATTGCCATACATAACTTCCAAGTTTTGTTCAGACAATGCGATTATCCGAAATTCATTGCGTTTCTGTTAGGAATGCAAGCGATTTTCTTCTTTTATTTATTCGGGACGTTTTACTATCGGACTTATGTAACTCCTGCGCATTCTGTACCAGCTGGTGCTGTCAAAAGTCGAAAAGACTCTGACAGTGGCGGTGATGCCGCCACTATCGTTCCGGTTGCTAATGGTACTGGTAAATCTAAGAAGAATTAATTAATTTCTTATTTTTTTCTTGGTTTCTCAGTAATTGTTACCATCTTGTCTTGTACCGCCTTGAACGCTAACAATATTTGTTTGTACATCAATAATGGCGGTTTATTTAATGATTTTTGAGCTTGCGCTTGTTTCGTTGTGAAATAAATAAATTTGTTAATAATTTGTGAATTTTTGTTTTTTCTGTTTTCTTGTGGTGGATTTACACTAGGGGCAATCGGGGCTAGTGCCAAGGGCGGCAAATGTTCTAGGGCGACAGATATAATTTAAAAAGTATGAAAATTCTATACAATATATAATTAACTAATGCAGCTTTATGCAAAGTAGATATCATTCATAGGTGTTGATTGAAGATGTACCTATATCGCACACAAGACTTAAAATTCTTAACAAATAAGATATAATAAAATTTCAGTCATAGGGCGACATTTTCTTCAGTGCCACAGGGCGGCACAAACGTTAATCCGGCCCCGAGTTCAACAATCGTGTGCGTTTCGCGCAGCACCGTATTTAGCGTGTATGCGGTTGCCTACGGTGCGCGCGTATGCTTCACTGCTACACGCGCAGTTCTGCATGAACACGCAGTGAACACGTACACTAGTCGATGCGTGTTAGTAGTAGTGCGGCAGTCGTTTGCGCTTCCTAACGCTTCGCACGACATCGTATTTAGTGTGTGTTAGATTTAATTGTGTATTATTTATTCCCTATGTTGTTGTTTTCAGCTTTAAAACATAATATATCAAACAAACGTGTGTTAAGTGGTATATCAGTTTTGGTTATAAAGATATGTGAACAATGTAATGTTTAACATATGCTAGTTAACATTAAAACGCAGGGAAATAGCATAGTGGTTAAAGAGCCGCTTGTTGAGCCGAAGGTTTATCCCCGAAGTAATTTTGTCGGCTTTCAAAGGTATGCAATTTTATGTTTTTTTGAAAACACGTCATGGAAAATTGCTTATATCTCCGGTCCATAATAACCAATTTCCTTGTTCTAAATTTTCTTTTACAGTTAAATAGTTCCTTTTTAACTTATGACCAAGTTCAAGCCATGAAACATCCCCGAAGTACATTTTTTCGGCTTTCAAAGTTATGCAATTTTATGTTTTTTTGAAAACACGTCATGGAAAATTGCT
>JARJDS010025374.1:0-13993 GCA_030264155.1 Atheta pasadenae | reverse complement strand
GTAGTTAGTAAGTAAGAGTAATCGTTATTCATTTTTGTGAGTTGTTTTCTTTGGACCTTGAATTAGAAAGTCTGCGGTTGGGACTTAATTTTTCGAAGTCAAAATGGAAACGAATTCTGGAAATAAACAAACTTATTTTATTGTTTGGGCTAATGTAGTAACAAGCGGATCAATACGTTGAAAAATTAAATTGTTGTGATCAGTAGGATGGGCTCTTACTCTTGCTAGATGTTGGTTTTGATTTAGATTAGTTTTTAGAGAATTAAAGCCTTAATGCTTGTGGTTCTTTAAAGGGTTTAGGATTGGGAATAGTACTATACAAAGACCTAAAACCTCAATCCTTTTAATTCCCTTGACCCAATCCTAAATTACTCCAGTTTCTAACTCTTGGAATTGGGTCAGTCAACAATAACAAAATATCTGGAATAGTGATAAATTTAAAAACACTGCCTCATTTGTGCGTTTGATAGAATTTACTGATCTCTGAGCCTTTGTTAGTAAAGTTTGCTTTATGTGATGTAATAACAGTTAAACCAATCAGAGCCAAGCTTAACGATTGCGCTTGAATTTGATTGGATTAAAGTCCCTTTGAGTTGAAAAGTTTGATTCGTCAACGTAAACAAAAAATAGGTATTTTTGAAAACGTTGATAGAAATATTGATCCGCTTATACGTTATATGAATAACTACCGTCATAGTTGACTTGTCCATCTCCATCTAGATCAGCCTCCTTGATCATATCATCGACTTCCTCTTCCGATAAGCGCTCACCCAAGCTAGTCATCACATGGCGTAACTCATTGGACGAGATTAGTCCGTCATTGTTCTTATCAAAGACCCTGAAAGTAATTTATTGAAATGCAAACAAGTATATAGCATTATGCATTTTGATCATTTTGATGGATAATAGGAGATGATAACGATACCTAAACGCTTCTCGTAACTCGTCCTCGCCATCTGAATCCTTCATCTTCTTGGACATCATCTGAAGAAACTCGTTGAATTCGATAGTGCCGTTGCCGTCCTGGTCGACTTCGTTCACCATATCTCGCAGCTCAGTTTCTACAACAATCGTTCGTTAAGCGTGAGATTCGTGCCTTTCATAACTTTTTGATCTGAGCATTAGTGAAATTACTCGCGCAGAAAGGACATTCTTTGGTTGTCATCGCCCATCTCCTTTAAACTCCTCCCCCATGGGAGGTTCGTTCAACTCGGCAGAGCTGTGCTTTGCGAGATAAAAAGTTTCATTGCTTTTATCTAACATTCTCTCACTTTTTCATTTTTATCTTTTCAATACAGTTCGGGCCGCGTCGATACGCACAAAAAAATAGTATACTTTCGGCGAAAATCCGGCCGAAAAAAAAGCTTGTTCGGAGTTTTTTTTTTGCCGGATCGCCAACGGATTTACTCCCGATCCGAAGCAATCGAATAGGAATCAATGGGAAGCTGGGATGGAATAAAAGCGGTGGGTACTCGGCGCCCGCTGGAGAATATTTCGTACTTACCGGTCGGACGTTGTCCTAATGATCGCATGACAACGCCTAATTCGGCCATTGTTATGGTGCCGTCCTCGTCCTTGTCGAACAGCATGAAGGCTTCCTTGAATTCGGCGACCTGATCCTCGGACAATCCGTATTCATTCTGGGAAGACACAGAGCAAAAACGCGCTGTAAAAATCGACAATCAAAGCGCCGGAATAAATGGCATGTCGCGCCATCTCTGCCGGTTGTTTTCTTCGCATCGCGTTGGCGCTTGGCGTCGTTTATTTGTTTGTTGTTTGCTAGCGGGCGCGCGATGTTTTCTTAACGCTCTTGGAATCAATCCAAATAACTCGATATTTTATTGTGCTGCAGAGCACGATAGAAATACTAGACAACAACGACTCAGATCCGAGCTTATACAGTCGTAGAATGGGCGAGTGCTCGTTTTATGGCGCTTTATGAAATTACTGAAACGCATTAATGCCATTCGTTAACGAACTCTAGCATCACGCAGCAAAACTTTTCTACTATCCCGCTTTTCCACATGGACGAAACACACCCTTAACAGCACGTTTCAAATTTAACTCATCAACTTGCTAATTAACAAATAAGAAAATTACAAAACACAGCGTGTAGTTTGTTCAAACGTACAGAGACAGTAATGACATCCGAGTTGCTGGTGAGCCGTTTCAGCCGGCTGTATTCTTCATTATAGCTGCCCATGGCTCGCTCGGTAATTGATTGGGAATTCACTACTTATGCGCCCACATCGCATGCCTGGCGCTTTTGGCGTAAACAGCTTATTCGAATCACTCGCGCTCGTTTTCACGTACTTTCTGTTATTTCATGCATTCTTATATATATATCGCGATGTCGGTCGAAACGAAACTGTCGCTAATAGCTTAAAATAAGCTGCTGGTTAGCGCGCGCGGCTACCGACGCGCACGTGAGCACAATTTTCAAATCGGTTCGTGACGCGAATTTCGTGCACGCGAGTAGTCGCCGCCGCCAAGAATAAATAAATAGAGAGAAGCAATTCGGTCGGGCCCGGCGACGCGAAAAGCTCACCTCGGAATCTATTAGACAGCGCCATTTGCATTCATGCATAAATGTAAACAAATAAATGGCAAAGGTAAACGCTCACCAGGTTAATAGTGACGATGAGGTCGTGTTGGTGGTGCTTTCCTTTCTTTTTGTTCTTGGAGTTCTTGGAGGCGGCGGTTGTGGCCACAGTGGCAACAACAGCAGCCTTTGCTGAGGCCTGTTTCGGTTGACCTTTTTGTTGGGGCCCACCATTTTTCTGTCCGGGTTTTCCGCCTTTGCCCCCAGCGCCTTTGGTGGGTGTTTGCGGACACTGCCCCTTTTTTCCGGGTGCGCTACCGTCCGCCGGCTTGTTGCGTGCCTATAATTACACAAAACAATCAATTAACGCCCAGCCAGAAGTCATTAGTCGCCCTGTTCAAACTGGTGCGGGGAATATTTACTCTGCACTCTAGCGCTACTGCTGGTGATGGATATTTATCTATTCTTTAAATATTCAGTGTGGAAAATGTCGTCCAGGACCTTTTATCTAATTCATGTTATTCTAATATTTACGCATCTAAATAATCAATGAAGGGTAGCTGGACTTATACTTAAGGAGACACTACAAGGAGTGGATTATATTTGTCAGACCTTCGCCGCCATAAATTTCAAAAAACCAATTTGGTCTTCCTAGAGCAAGACAACGTTGGACACAGAAATATTAGAAAAATAAATTCACCCCTGTGATACATCTAAATTTTTTATCTGCTCGAACCTGCACGGAACTCTAACTTTTTTACTACAATAAATATTTAAGTAATCAACAAATCTTTGATATGGCTTTGACTCCGACCTTGACACAGACCTCGATTGGTTCGAACAATATCCTCGAAATGACAACTAGGTCTAGAATCAACCATGATTTGGATATTGAATAATTCACAGTCACTGTTTACGTTTATCAACATATTTTACCATTTGACGCTTACATTAACGAATTGGCTTTCCACATTTCCACATTTCCACATTATCAGATGTGGCGGGAGTTATCCTTGAATTTGTTTGTGTTGAATGCTGCGCGGCGCCTCAAAACACGCTTGCGTGTTTCGGTAGCATTTAATTTCAGAGTTACATTTGTTTCTTCACTAACTGGTCGATACCAGGTCTACATTTTGCACATTTCATTAAAAGAAAAGTCGCGAAATGAACTGCTACCGCGATTGCTATTCCCATGGTTTTCTCTTAACACCACGCCGATTTTCAGTTAGGAAACTTCGACGCCGAGAGTTTGGAGTGCGTGGTGGGTTCGAGCTTTGCGCTTTGGAGTTGCAAGTTGCGATATGCGATACGATACCAAAAAGGTCACCGAAAACAAAGCACAAAAACTCAATTGTAGAGTAGCCGGTAGTCATTGGCACATGAAATTGCGTTCAAATTTACACTTACTTTCCCATTTCCAGCATTTCTCCAACAATTCGTTGGGGTTGCCGTGCGAAACAAATGGTGGTTGGGATATTATTTAGACAGCTTCTTTACCGCCGAAACCACCAAGCCGCCAAGAATGCGCACTTTTTTCCCAGCAGAGAAAGGGATCGATAAATATTCTCACGACATGTGAAATACGAAAGCAATAAATAACGAGTTCTTCGTGTGGTGTGTTACACATTACATACTCGGACTGAATGCAGCATGAATTTATGAACGTCCTTTTTTGTTTTCTTGTTTTTTTTTTGTCTGTGGTTATTAACTTGCAAATTTAAGTGGAAAATTGACAAGAAAGCCATAAAACTCGTAAGTGCAAGTTGCGTTCCACATTCTGCAGGACGAGTATTCCAATGAGATCTTTGCAAGCTCCCTCTGGAACTTGCTTGCAATGAATGAAATCGAATAAAAATCGACGAAACTAGAACGAATTTTGTTGATTAAATGGGAACGGTTCCAACTTTATTATGAGCTTTGATATAAATGAAATAAAAGGAGTGCGCTCCACACACGCACACTTACGTTCTCGTATCGAGCGCTAACCAAACGACAAACGGACCTCGGAAAAGAAAAAACGTTTTTGTAAAAACTGGAACAACAACAAAAACCACCAATCGTTATGGGTAGTCTTTGGCTATGCCTACAAGCAAGTTTTAGTGTCCAGTGATAACGGCTTGCAAATTTAATAGCTAGAAGCATAAAAAAGTTAATAGTCTGCAACCAACACAAACAAAAACGGTAATGTCGTATGCAGCGTCGTCCCTCGTTTGTTCTTAAACTTCTTACCATCCTTGACGTAACATGGTAGGACACGTGTCGCGCGCAGACATGTCGGGGAACAAGAAGTCAACGTATATCATGTTTGTACCTTGGATGCTTGATTTTATTTTACATGGGCACTAAAATTCCCGTGTGAAACAAATATTTTTCAATGTATATTTCAATGAATAATATGAAAGATTTATGGTTGAATGCATGCCACGGTCGTTTGAGGCGGCAGCGTGTGTAGAAAAGTTTGGAGGATGTTCGTTTTCCCTGTTGGGTGCTGTAGGCTCTGAAGTTCGGTTCGGTTCGCTTATTTGGATGGCGCATCGTTTGGCCCGCTGCTGAACATTCCGTTTTCATGGGAAGGCGGCGCCGCCGTCGAGCGCGGCGAAAAGAGCAAAAGAGTGCGCAGGCATTCCGGCCACGCGATAAAGAGGCCAACGGTTGCAAACTGACGTTCGACCTCACGCGGAATGCGCGCTGCATTAGACCCGCTGACGCCGCGCTCCGCTTCCGAGGACCCACCAAATGATAGCTGATGTTGGGGTAGATTCGAACTCTTCCGGTCTCAGCAGCTCTGATGGCCACCGCTTTTTGCTTTGAATATATTAAGAGTGGTATATCTTCCAAGCGATGCCAAAACATTTTTGTTTGTTTTGCGTTTCTACGAATATTCGCTGAAGATTTCGTTTTATTTTTTTTCTCACACACAAAAAAGCTATTGAAAATAATGAGGAAAAAATAATTTTCCACTAATTTAAGGAGTTGATGATGAGTAATTGTGATTTTCCCACGCGCAGTTTTTCGCTATTGAAAATAATTGACATCATTATCAATCGCTTGGTGTAAGTGCTCCAATTTAGTCGGGACTAGGACATGACAATTGTACAAGCAGTCCCTTGCGACTGCAGCCAACATCCAGCATCCCACATCCCGCATTCTATTTTGCCGCTTCTGGTTCTAACCATTTCATCCTAACTACGCCAACTGCTCGTGCACAATTATAAAGAGACCTCGCGAAGCGCTTCAAAACACGATGCGTTCACAGCGTGTGACAAGCGACACGAAGGAGATAATCTTCTCGAATACTACCTCGTCCTTGGAGAAGTGTCACCGACGAGGCAATTACAAGTGCATAGAGAAGACAAAGCATCACGTCGTATTATAGTATCACACACTATTGTTGGTAACATGTAATGTTTTGGGTATTCAAGTATAGTCAATTTTTGTTTTGATACAACAGCAGAAATGTTGAAATAAGCAAGTACTAAGCAGGTAGATCTAGCGACAAAAGCTTGCTACGTAATTGCGTGCAGAAAGACTCAGTTTATGACATGCATGTATTATTACTTCGAAATTCTAAACCTAGAAATAAATTTAAGAGAAAAAAGAAATGTAGAGCCATCCAACTTTTGTAACCTCAAAGAGTGATATCACGTCGCTTTCAAAAACACAGCATTGTAAGGTTTGAGGTTAATTTTAAGTTAAGGATGACTCGACGTTGGAAAACAGTAGCCTAAACCTACTCTAGAGAAAACCCTCGATTACCTGACTGAGACTTCGATAGCTACTGGCGCTCCCACTGCGCGCCTGCAAAACAAATCCACAATTCACGCTCATTGAAGAGACAAGACAACTAAACAAAGCAGAAAGAAGTAATTGCAGTATAGAGCATAGTCAAAGCACAAGAATCTAACATTGAATGTTGCATTGATGTTTGAGTACATTGAATGTGTTGAAAGTCTTTGCACTTTGATTATTTTTTTAATGAAAATTTGTTCTTGAATTATGCCTTTGCACGGAACATAAAGATAAGATTCTTACTCCGCTTTTGTTCAAGTCTTCCATGCTACTGCGAGCAAACTCGACGAAGTATGTACCTAAATCATTCGAGTGTCTGAGCTTTACCTTGCTTCTGTTCCTCGGCGTGTACTCTTCTTTAGACGGCTTCCTTCGCTTGTCCTTCAGGATCATACGCGCCGCTGCAAATGCCATTTTTCTTCACTTCTGTAGTTTATTTCCTGACGAAGCTCTTCACACTGCTTTATTACTGCTTGGATGGTCTGGTTCGAGTACACAAAATTGCACACGGTGATTTACGTTATGGAATTAGAGAGCAAATTGCCAAATGCCATATCTTCTAAATAGAAGGAAGGTACCCTCATTAAGTCACACATAAATACACATTCAAGTTGATGATTATTCAAAATTGTTTCGTGTTCAACATTCTTGTGTGCAACAAAAGAAAAAAACAAAGAACATGTGAATCATGGTGATCGGCGACGGTGACGAGGACGGTGAAAGGTGTTTCCATTTAGTGGGGGACAGTCTGATTCGCCTATTCGTGAGTTTCTTGAAACTAGTGATATCGATCCAGGGGCACATCGCCGCGCGATATTATTCGGCAGCGGCAGCACGCCGCCTGAATCTCCAGGCTAAAACCGCGGGGCGGCAATAACGGGAATATCGCGTCTCGTCTCGTCTGGCGGGCGAGCAGGCAATGCGAGAGTAACGAGCGCAACGCGCGCGTGGACCTGCAGAAACTCCAGAACGCGTTCCAGAGCGATTTTCAGAGATAACCGCCGCCAACGCTGCTGACATTGCTGCCGGCAGCAGTCGCCGCCAGCCGGCGATCGAGCGACGGAGATAAAATAAGCGACTTTTCTCATTTCCCTACAGCGCTCAGAACCGCTCAAAATCGGCAAGCAAGAGCAACCTTCGTGAAAGAGTATGCGCTTTACATCTTTTACATCTTATTGAGTATCAAAGGAATTCTTCAGTTCAGCTGATGCGATAACATACCCGATATTACTTTATAACACATGCTACATATTTAAAATAATTCAGAATGCAAGCTACCATACCTACAACACACAATATCTATCTTCTTAAGGTGTTGGATAAAAAAAAATTTCCTCACCTTGCTATTGAACCTGAATGTTTGAAGCTTTCTGAAAAATTTTAGTTTATTCTTAAGTACTTCGAACGGTTTAAGACGTGAGGTGTTCTTACAATCTCAAAACTGCTTATTTTACCTAGAACAGCTTAGCAACAATAGAAAAGTTTTTTCCTGATTTCTATATTCTACTCTAACTATTCCCAACTCTTTGCTTTTATTTGCTATTGCGCCTTTGATCCCAAATTTAAAAAAATATGTGGCATGAGTTATTAAACCAAAGTGGCGTGTGTAGTGCAAAAGAAACAAAAAGAACTTAAATATTCTACGTGTGAACTGTCACAACCGTTATACAAAACAAAAACGAAACGTTGAGGAAACACCCTTTACTAAATCTTTAATTGTGTCATTAGCTTTTTAGTTTTTGCCAGTTTACTGTTGCATTTTCCAAGCGATTGTTATTATTGATAAAAATTTTAATTTATTTTACATTTGCAAGCATTTTTCTTAGAATTTATGTACAAAAATTACAAATAAATATAACTAAAATACTAAGGAATATCTAAAAATAGTTCTTGTTATTTGCAAAATTGAATGATGTTACGTTTTCGCACGATTCTGGATCACTCAGCCGAGTTTATCTACCTTGAAGTTCAAGAACATGCTTATTTTCTGTTTATGGCACAAGACATATTTCCAATCATTGCTTGTTTACTTCGTTTAGCATTACAAAGAAATGAAATGCCATGAACTTGTAACAGTTGGCATTGGCAGATTTTGCTCACAATGTGTAATATCAGGTGTTTTTGATGCCCTTGATGACGCGCTGAACTCAATTTTCCAGCCATTCATAGAAGAAAATTATTTGTATCAATGGCAGACATTGTTTTATCAAGCTCTATTCATAACAGGAATTTACGGTTTTCAGAACATAAAAAAAGTTCAAAAAAAAGCAGAGAGCATAAATAAGAAAAACCTAATTTTATAGCAGTATTGTCGTAGTTTAATCAAACAAATTAAAAAAAAATCTCTCCGCTACCAGAATGTTTTCATCAATACAAAACTTTTATTACCAACATTCATCATGATTGCATTCCACGTTTTATCGTGATAGTTCACGCATGATATTGAATATGAAAATATGAAAATATGAACACATAAAAACACGAAAAACTAGGAGCAATTGTTAGTCTTAACACACATCCCAGTCGAACAGAGTGTCTGAGACCTACGTGACCAAAAGTTACGCCGTTCAATAGCAACCCCGCCGACATGATTAAAGCGACATGACTAACCACCCACCAGCTGACCAACATATATACGCATTTGTTTGTATTTACATTGGTGGCATACTAACATTTTATTAGTGAAAACGCTGCTCGGAAAACAATAATTTCCTAGCAGGCACGCGGCAACAATTTCGTCACATTGTTGTTGATCCGAATGTATGTGTGTGTGTCTTTTTATTGATTGCCCCTTGCAGCAAATCCGACGTTGGCACTTTTTATTGTGTGCATTAATTAGCTGGACAAGAACAACAAAATGTCATGCCCTAGCAGTGTCCAAACAACATTAAATATTTACGAGGAAAAAACATTTTTATTAGTGGAACATTTTTAATCTTTTGTTCAATAATATGAATTTTGTTAAATAAAATTATTAAATATTTATTTAAGTATTTAGTTTTTTTTGTGTGTTAAAAAACAATTTATTTGTAAATTGTGTTTTGTATGATTTATATATTGTGGATGCGCCGGGCAATGCTTTTACGTTTACCTTTGTGGTATATTTGCATTTGTAATATTCTTCCGGTTTTTGCGCAAGCATTTTGCTTTTAAAGGATTATAAATGCACATTACCTCGAGGTAGTCTTACGATAATTCACTTGAAATGTATGCCATTAATAAATTAACATAAGTTCTAGCGTAATTAAATTTTTTAGTTCTTTTTTTGTAATTTTTTTTTCGGTTTATGCAGTTTACATGAATGTCATTACGACGTTAAGTATTCAGTTTATTAAGTATAAAGTATAAAGTACAACTAAACTAAAATCAATAAATTTAGCACACAGTTATGTCTTCGGGGTATGCAAACAAAATGTTGAAAGCTTCGTTTTGTGCAGAACATGCATGATAAGACAACATAATTAGAAAGTCATGCATGATAGTTACGCCAGAGGGCTTCAAGCTATTAAGTAAATTAAAAAATAACTGCGTTGGTATAAAATTTATTATTTACGTAAAAATTATAAATATTTGTTTCCATGTTAAAATATTGTGTTTTGTGTTACAAATGTTGTTAATATTTTGAATAATCATCAACGGTAACAAAGTGAAAGTCAAACCTTTCCGACGTCTTTCAGCGCGACCATCGGCGTAACGCAACGATCAAGACACGATCCGTTAAACCTCCGTGGTGTGATGCCCTCGCCCCAAAAAAACGCGTCTTCGTGATGGTTGGCAGCAGGACGGTTGCCGGTGATGGGTGATGGGCACGTGGTACCGGTGTACGCGCGATTCCACGAACGAATTGGCTTGACAAGCCGGTGGTAACTGGGCAACTCGACTCAGGCGGGCGGAATTTGTTGTCGCGTTCGACTTCGCTCGATGGCTAGGTGGTGGCGGTGGCGTCGGCAACAACGGCGGTAGCGGCGGCCGGAGCGCGAATGTTTCCGTTAAGTTTGCGCGGCCTTCGCTATCTGCACAGTCACCGTCCGGAGCCGGGGTGCGCACTCTCCAAACTGCCGCCTCACCGGCCCGCCGCCAGTATTATGTAATAGCGCGCGTTTGTCACTGACCTGCCCGAACAATTCGGCCAAAATTACATTTTCCACTGCGGATTGAGATTTTAATATCGCCATCCATATCCTAATGCTAACAGCCGATTGATGTTTTTGAATCGAAAACATCTTCAGGGTTTACTAAGCTTGGTCCAAAACGTTTTGATTGCTTCTTTTGCTTTGAGTTCGGCTGCAAGGGGTCACCTTTTGTGGGTGACATTTGATTGAGAAAGGCATTTGGAGAACACAAATATTTTTAGTTCAGGAATGTTTCGTTTTGAAATATGTACATAAATTTTATTCTTAAAAGTAAAATCCTTATTATTTCTAAATCTATTAGTAATGGTTTTCACGGCAGGGAGGTTGATGAACAGTTAAGACTAAAGCATTCTTTAGAATGTCACTTTAAACGGTTAGGACATTTGTCTTTGTGGTCGTTCAAATCGTTATCTTCCTAAAGAACAACTGCTTCTTATGCTCTTGAAACGTGACAACACTTGATTAGTTCTGCATTCCTTCTTAATTAGATACGCAAATTTCTTTTTGGGATAAGAAAAAAAAATCCGTATAACATTAAAAAAACAGTATATATTTAATGAAACTATAAAATAAAAGAATATAGGTCCAGAAATCATAAAAAAAAAACAATATAGCAATAAAAAAATGAAATTTTGACTAAAAACCTAAGTCATTAAGTATCTAAAGATATCTTGTGGAACCACTACTGCGTTTTACTCTTGCATATAGTATTCAAAACCCTGGGCAGTTCTAACCTTCTTGTAAGTACCACTCGTTGATGGTTCCAATTCAATTTCATCAACTGACCGCTTCAATCCGCGAATTAACACCGGCACTGGACGCCATTCTGGATTGATGTTTTGAACGGGCTTTAAAAAACATCAAAATTATATTTACCCACTAAATTCTTTATTTAGGAGTTGTCTTTGCAATACGTACAGGTGCAATTGTTTGCTCAGTTAGAACTTTATACACTGGAGGCGATACAGGGTTGCACTCGGTGAATTCGCTTGGAGAACATGGGACTTTTCCTACCACTTGCTGGGAATCGTTATCAATGCGAACGACACAAATTTTTATCGGATTAAGTACATCTACAGCAACACGTGTGATCTTCAAGTCCATATATGGATCCATTTTCTATTAACTCCTTCGATTGCAGAGCAATACTAAAATGAACCACACCGCTGCGTTCGGGCACTTTTTATAAAGTGGCAAGAGTTTATTTATATCCTGACAGGTGATTTTTTTTAGTATTGTTATGACAACCATCTATATTTGCACTTCTTTTGTTATTTACTAACAGCAATAAATTTTGGTAGGCAGTAACCATTAGATTTAAAAAAATTATTTCTATAATAAAAACTCAATAAATATTTAAGTCAAAAAATCAATTTATTGTTATATTCATTAAAAGCTGTTAAAGTTTTTTAGTTCCATTTTCATCTACTGAGTATTTAGAAGGTTTATCTTCATTATTTCAATTGGCAGCATCAATATACTCATTAATTTTTCTATAGTATTCGAAATGATCTTCTTGGTTTTCCTGGACACCTAAACCAATTATTATGAATTTTATTTTTTAGTTATAATTTTGGACACCTACATATTTGATTTTGTCCAGTGCTTTTCCGAAATTAGAAGGATACACTTCCTCCACATCACTTAGGGTGTATGCACTAAATGGAACTTCTTTTTTTGTTGAAGCATTATCATCTACATCTAGCACTTCAACACCTGCACCATCAGGAAGGCCGGTCAAATCTGAATCCATGTGGGACTCCATTACTTAACAATTTTGCTTGTTTTGTTCAATAAAAAGAAATTTGGTGCAAAGGCACAACATAATTTTTGACATATCGAATGATTCGTTACTAACGTTACCAGTTTTTTAGCAATAAATATTCCTAGCCATTGTGTCGGTAACGAATGAATGGAATAAAAACAAATTGTAGCATCATATTTCGTGAATAGACCTAATTCTGAAAATATTTATCATTTCATAAACCCACGCAGTTCCGTGAATTCAAATAATTAATTCCAAGAATTGCGCCGAGGGAGAATTGATGCACCCTTTGTCTTGTGAAACTCATCGTTTGTAGAATTGTGCGTAGTAATTAGAGATTGCTGAATCGCACATGAATAATGCATGACGCACCACCGAATTACGTGTCGATTCGTAGTAACAACATTAATCATTCGACACCTACCGTCACTGACATCCTCCATAAACCCGTCCACAACCCCTACTACAACTCATACACCTTTTAGTTATTGAGAAGCTTAGAACATGATCTTTTACAAATTAAAGGTTAAACCTTAACAAAAAATGGTTCAAAGTGTACCCACATTTTATCTCAACGCAAAATTCACAAACTTATCAAAACAGGTAAACATTTCAGAAAATTGGTTTGGAAAAAAATGACGTAATTCATTACGTAACCGTTTTTATTCATATTAATGAACTTATATACAATTTTCTTCTCGTGTTTGTTTAAACGTTTCATGTTGTAAATTATCAGACGACATCTGAGTAAAGTAAAAACATTTGAAAGAAAATAAAATTTGAAATTTACAGTACGTCTTGTTTTATAACTCACTTTACAGCACAAACTGAAAATGCAACGGAAAGCTTTTTCCTGTTTATAAATAATAAAATTCCCAGGCTGGAGAAAACATGTTAGGTAACACCCTGCCACGTGCCACGTGTCGAGCACCTTCGAACGCCTGAAATAAAACATTTACCGAGGAAATCGAGCGATTAAACTATTCAAAGCCATCAGAAAATCCTAGTTTAGTAATACAAATCACGAAACACAAATGCGTGAATAAAAAATGTCTTCAAGCTTTTACAAAGCTTTGAAGTTAGTTACCGGGTTAGCGGTTCGTGGTTCCAATACACACGCACATCCCCCAAAAAAGCCAAATAAAAAAAATACATAACTTATTTTATTTGCGTCTTACATAAGACGAACTCGAATAAAAATGCTTGTCATCCGCTTGATTGCAACTTTTTGTCCTCTTCGGGTTTTATTCGCGTCGCACTCGCCGGTGATAGTTATGCAAAGACGACATAAAATTCCGCATGTAAATTGTCTTTCTTCGTTTATATAAAACGTGTCGTTGGAATATTTTAGTCGGTTGTGCAAGCATTTTTATTCAATCATAACTGCAACTTGCCGAGACCGAGCAACATTCTTAACTGAACTTAACTCAACTTAACGCCAAGAAAAATTTAAAATGCAAATGTGAAGTGTCAGCACAAATAAAATTACAAATTACAAAAAGTATTAACCATGTAAGTCTGCTAAAGTATTCGTAATTATTGTGAGTCAAGTCGAGTGAAACTGAGTTGTTTAGTTTAAAGCGTAAGATCCTTGAAAATAAATACAACGCTGGGTTCTCGAGCTTTATCTCTTGATATATTTGTATGACTTCGATGCGGGCAAAAAAAATTGGCCTGCGTCCAATTCATGGGGGATGTTTCCCATTTTACAACCTCTGTGGCGGCGACGAGGCAACCAAGACTTGGTTTTGCATGTTTTGTTCG
>JARJDS010025363.1:0-12699 GCA_030264155.1 Atheta pasadenae | reverse complement strand
TTTAGTCAAATTCGAATTCTACTTATTGCTAAATTTCATTCTAGTTCATAATTTTTTACAGCAAATCAAGAATGAAAACACACAAATGTTGCGTTAAATTAATATTCCTCTTATCTGATATTCAGGTATTTAAAATATTACGTCCTGACCTGCAAAATATATAGATGTATATACAATCTAAACAAAGTTGAGCATTTAAGTTCCATCGTCGTGTTGCGAAAGTCAAAATGTGAGATTAGGGAAATCTATTACGCTCCTAGATAAGCGTGTTTGTTTAAACAATTATCTAGTTTTGAGTTCCTATTGTATCGTAAATAAACAAATTACTAATTAGTTAGCGACTTGTTTATGAGTCAATTTTGACCAATAAACTATGAGAAGTTAACAAAAGATCACATGCATTTTGATAGATTGTGATGACTGTGATGCGATTTTTTATTATTTCACAAGAAAATAATGTAAAAACGTGTCCAATTACATTAGTCACATGTCTCAACCGCAATCACATTAATATAATAAGATAATTACTAAACAAGTAAAGTCCAAAACATTGTTTTAAATTGTTTCGCTTTATAGTATTTCAAATAATTTGTTATATCATGTGATTGGCGTAATTATAAAATGATTGCACTTTGCTTTGATTTTTGTGGCGTTTTTTGTGCCTCGACGACATCAGCAAGGACAAATCGCGTATGGTATGGTCAGTATAGTGTAACGCGTTTGAATTATTTCGTTATTTGTGGGTAATGATGCGCAGATAATTTTAATTACAAAACTAAACCGCACAGTACTTGAACTTTTTAACATCCAAGCTACTGTTGACTGGTTATTTTAAACATTATTGAATGATTATTAGAATCAATCGTTGTAATGTCTAATCCTAACAATTAATTATGAATTGTTGTGAATAATGCAGTTACACATAATAATGATCATGACAGAAACCGATATTTTAGAATGTCATTAAAATTAAAAAGTATCACCACTCAGTTCGCACTCACCAGAAATATCCACATAAAAATCAAATAAAAAATTATTTACCGATCATTTTACAAGGGTTTTTTACAATCTGGTTATGCCAAGACTCTCGGTGGGTTAACAATGGTCGGCCCACCGACCATCACACTCCTTAAGAAGCTTGCTTTCCGTACAGTGCAGATCTTCCCTATGCTATTTGCATACACGGACAAAAATGTGCAGAACATAGCCATTCCCGATGAGCGTGACCGCGACCGCGATCGATATCGCTACTCCAACGAGCAGAAATACTGGACGACCAAATCCACAGCAGAGCTTATTGAAATCGCTGATAAGGCTTACGTCCAAGGGGAATACCTGGAAGTCTACGAACTGCTCAATCGCTTGAAATATAGCGACAACACGGAAGTGCAATGGAGAATAGCCAGATCATTATACAAGTTATCTGGTGAGAACACCTTCCCTAATCAGATGCGAAAAGAGATGATAGCTGAAGCATACGATCTCCTTACCAGCGTCCCTGAACAATCCAACTCTAATGTCTTCAAATGGCTAGCCATTGTGTTGGACACCAAGTCTGGGTTTGAAGGTTTGGATAAACGGGTTTCAGCCTACCCACAAGTTCGCGAACTTTTGGAGAAGGCAATTCAATTGAATCCCGATGATTCTACTAGCTATTACATTCTGGGAAAATGGTGTTTTGACATCAGTCAGATGTCTTGGGTTCAGAGGGTGTTTACTAAGTTGATGTTTGGACCAATTCCGGATACTTCCTACGATGAGGCCTATGAATATCTTTTGAAATCCTACCAAATCAGACAAGATAACTACTACATTCCGATTATGTACATGCTTGGGGTTACTTGTTATAGATTGAAGCAGTACTTCCGCGCTGAGTTTTACCTCAAGAACGCTGTTATCCTTACACCTAGGACCAAATTCGAATATGAATGTCTTTACAAGTCACAACGACTGCTAGAAAGGCTTGAATTGTACAACCTTACCAAAGAGGCTGTTTTGTTCGAATATCCTTTCAAATTTTAAGACATTGATCAATACCAACAATTTCATCAGATGTCTCATCCCTGTGGAATAAAGATTTCACCTTAATTCCAAATATAAAAAAACGACTGCTATTTATTGCTATACATCTGCTATACATTAAAAAAAAACTCTTAAGTTATTTGTACAATATCATCCGGAATATATAAAAAAATGCTTAGAAATGTAACTATATTTCTATTTTGTTGTCTTTGTCAAGTTCTGCTTCAATTTCTACCTATCTAGGTGGTGTTAGTATATTAGTAATACACTAAACGTTTTATAATAACATTCTAATGCGTAGTTTGTGTTGGAATGGAACACCTCACAACTCAGCAAGGTGAAAGGTAAACATATGCAAAGTGTGCGGAAAGAAATTGATCAAAAATTCAACAATCGCAACAATCGTTGCTGGCCTGTCGTTAGGTCGGGATGGGAAAGACCTTGAGTGGTGAATGGTGATTTCTCTGCGAATCCGGCATCACAACACTCGATGTTTCAATCCAAAGTCCGCGAGGTGGTAAACAGATTTTCCGCTAAATGGCTTTAAACGCTCGGCAAATATTTAGAGACGCACGTGACGAATGATGGCGGTAATTTCGGATTATCACGCCCGGACATTTTTTTCACCCAAACACAAATGTTCATTTGCACATGGATTATAATTTGACTATTTTGGATCTAGCACAGTCAACTACACCACAATGCGTTTCTACCCAATTTTTATTAGTGCTACACTAAAAATCTTATCAAACATTATGTAGATAATTTGACTTATTTATGTTATTTATGACTTTAAGAATTATTACAAAGCATTACAAGATTATTATTTTTTTGTGTGTTCCACAAATAGCATGCATTACGTCAATCAACGCTGTTATTTACTTTATCTAAAACTTTGAGCAGGTAATGAAATTTAAATTGACGATTGTTCTAAACTACGAATCAAAACGATTTTAGTGGCACGTGGCGTATATGCAAAATAATTTCAATCAAATATTTATGCAGCATTGACCCTGTTGGATTGGTAGACAAAACAAAATATTACAAATATTAGAGACCGCTCATGATGAATAGACATGTGTGATAAATTGTTTTTATTGTTAAGGTAGTTATTATGCACACTTAAGTCTTATGACAAAATTTTGCATTCAGCAGCGAATTGCACAATCAGAGAACGACGACCGCGCCACAATGCATATGCAAATCGAGCAGTAAATTAACTACTGCTGTATTAATTACATAAGTACCGTTTAGTGCACGCGCAGACTAAGATCACAACAAAGAGTTGTCACCAGGGTTTCTTTAACTGTGGATTTTATACGCAAACAACAAAAAAATGTTTGTAAACAATTAATATTCGTTACTTCTTCGACATAATTTGGCGAAATACGAACACTATGTAACTTGAGAACACCTAAACATCAGAAAAGATTAGAAATTTGTTTTAAAGTTTTGCGTATCTTGTTCGCTTGTAATTTGAAGTCAATTATCACCAAAATTCGTATTTTTGTCTACATTTTAGAGTTTTTGTTTGTACCATGTACTTAGAATGTTATAAAATATCAAAGTTTGCACGAATTGATAGCAAATTACCTTTATAACAAACTAAAACCTGTAATACATTCGCCAAAGTTGCGGAAATAAGGAATTTTATGTAATAAATCTCAAAATTTTGTAATTATAACCTCAATTATGTAAAAAACATTTTTTTGGTTCTAACATGGCGTCCGCATGTAGAGGGCGTTACAATACCTTTAATTGTACGCCAACTTTTAAATAAATCTCAAAATGACGATAATATAAGACTCGTGCGCAATCAGCTCGTAAAATTGGCGTGCATTTAACGTCAGGCACTTGCATTTCATGCCGTTTGTGATCCACATTCGCGACTATAATCACAATCAAATTAAGTTTACAATCGCAATTGTATGGACTTACGTCCAGCCCAAGCAACACAAAAACTATTGTGTGTTGTGTTTGTTCAGTGCAAATTCCCACAACGTGCGCGAAAAAAAAATACAGTTGTGGGTAGACTCAGCCGGGTATTAAATTATTAATTATTTTACGGCTTGGTAATAAGCGGCGAGCCAGACAAATAAAATCAAATCAAACTTTTCCCAGAATCGGATTTCAAGGTTTTTGTTGTAACGTTATGTTATACCTGCTAACTTTGCATCGTTGCAAGTTTATTATAAATTTATTCGATTTACTTTACTAAAACGCTTTCATCCACTCTTTAAATTATACTTTACCAAAAAAAAAATTGATATGTGATGGAAGTAAATTTTGGTTTAATTACCTGTAAGGAAAATTGGTACTGATAACGTTGGAATGGTAGTGTTCCTCATAGTAGTCACATGCTGGTGGTCCAAATCATCATCGCCAAAATCCGGATCATCCTCATCGAAGTGAATGTCTTCTTCATATTCGGTAAAGCCTTGGACACCGCTTCCGTTGTTGTGTACTCGCAGCATGGCGCGTGTGTGCGCGCGGATTTCTGTCGCAATAAATTACAGCGCGGTGGGCAATCAGTACATTGTGCACGTTAAAAGCGCCTGCATAATGGCACAATGTGCAATGATATGGAAATCTAGGCTATGGCTACCACTACACCACACAACAGAGCAACAAATCCATACAAGCCTATCTAGTGGAGTATCTACAGAAAGTCGCTAGCAACTCGCATCAAAAATAACCACACATTACAATCATAAAAAATAAATATCATTATTGATCTATTCAATCAGTCAGCCATTAAATAGGAACTAGTTCATTACCGCGATTTCTTGCAATATTCAATAAAGTTATCGCCTCCCTAATAACCGTCTCGTAGTAGTAGTAACTTCTTGAAGCTGGGGAAGCGCATTGACACAGTTTTGATGGGTTGACGGCCATCTTACAACAACATACGTTGCGTCAACGTGCAAATCAAACAAACACATTACATTGCACGCTTGATGGACGTTTGGTAAATCTTCAATAAATATTTGGCTAATATTGAGCACACCAAATGAAATGTTTGCAAATATTTATAAAAAATATTGGACTTTAAGCTTTACTACAACTTCATTGACCCCCCAAAATAAAAGTTTAGTTAAAAAATTTTGAACATTAAGTCTTTAAGGGTCTGAAACTAAATCCGAACCTGTATATTCAAATAAAACGAACATTGGTCGAGACCAGTCGAACCTTTAGAAAAAGTATTTGAATGTTTGAATGCAGTTTCGAAAGTTTGCACGAGGGAACATATACAAGTGTCTATGGATACTTGAATGTGTTGGTAGCGCGTGTATGGACGAGGAGTTGATGTTTGGAATGGAAGAGCAAGCGACGCGGTGTTGGGATCAGCTGTTCAGCAAAACATAACAAACCCATACTGTTGCAATATAGCAACAGAGTTGGGTTGAGGTGACGCGAGGTGAATCGAAGTGATTGCAATGCGCGGTTGAACAATGATGCTTAAGGAAATTGAACTACAAGCGATAGGAAAGTTTGATGTAAAATAAATGACACTTACATGGTAATAGTGTATTTAAAAAATGATATAGATATTTATTCGAAACAACGCTCGGAATTGCTAGTGGGAATTGGAAGAATGTAGGAAATCCAGAATGGAATTTTTTGTAAAGATTGCGATGACATATATCCATTCACACTGTGTTCTAAAGATATAAAATGCATCCTCGAAATAATCATTGGATCAGATAGGAGTAGAGTTCATGTTCTAACAGAAAATCCAAACATAGCTCAGGCAAACATAGCATAAAGCAGTTATGGAATGATCAATCAACATACCGTCAAAACTCCGCATGTTCTCCGAAATTGATCAAAAAAATCTACAGTTGTATGGTGGTCTTCAGTCTTTTTTTCGAATTCTTCCAAAAGGTTTTTCAGTCTTGAAGTTGCACTGTCCTAGAGTATCTCTTAGTGGCTCTAGGCGAGTGTGGAAACCGCGGGCAATCTACCGTGTGACTACCGCCGACCGTTGGTACAAAGCTTCCGTAGGTAGGATGTAGTTGTAGATGAAGCCGTCCGTGATCAGCCGCGAGCGCGTCTTCGAGTTCACTGGACTTGGCCGTGCCGATGCCGTGGTTGTCGCCCTGCGGCGCAAGAAGACGCGGGCCCGGGTCTCGCGGCGACACAAGCCGAATTCGGACGCGTGTGCGATGTGTGTGCCGTGTGCGCACTGCACGCGGGGATCGCGGATGGTTGAATTCAGTTGAATTGTCGTGTCGCGGTGTGGTACGGCGCGATCGTGGGTCGTGCCATTCGCCGTGGCTCGGTGAGCGGCGGGCTGCACAGCTGTCGATTGAGAGTGGTAGTTGGTAGCTGCAAGCTGTTAGCGCCGCGGGTCTCCCACGCCGGAGGAGATGCCAGTCAATAGCAGTAGCGGATTTGTGGCTTTGATTATGGGTTCGATTCACGCAGACCACTACTGGATTCCACGCGCAGATGATGATAACCTTTGGCAATTTGTTGTTAGATAAGATTCGTTTGTTTTCTAATTCTTTTCGACTATCCTTACAATTCTTAGACTTTCTCTTATGATGATAGATATCTAAAGTATGTTATCTATAAGATTGCACTTGAAAAGAGGTAGCTATTTTGTTTTGATAATAGTAGAACCTACTTACTACAATGGGAATCTTTTATCAACTCCTGACCTTCATTAACTTTCTTCCAAACAATTTCTAGGTTGTCGAGGACTATCTAGGAAACAAGGGAGATTCTAATAAAACAACGTTTTTTTCATGTGGAACAGTATTTCTTTAACAAATCTTAGCAAAAAC
Source organism: Atheta pasadenae (assembly GCA_030264155.1). Taxonomy (NCBI): domain Eukaryota; kingdom Metazoa; phylum Arthropoda; class Insecta; order Coleoptera; family Staphylinidae; genus Atheta; species Atheta pasadenae. The sequence continues at coordinate 5,887 of JARJDS010025363.1, read as the reverse complement.
TTCTAATTGTTTCATTCTAGTTTCTTCAACTTTATCAACAAATTTTCGAACTCTAACTTCCTTCTTGTTTTCATCAAAATCCATATAACCTAACAACTCCTCCAGCTTGTCCTGGTCTTTACAATATTCCTGATACAAGAAAACACAAATCAAAAGATCCCAAATCGAAAAATCTGGCCACAGCACTCTTCTAAACATCACATTAGTATTAACAGATTGCCACAACAAAAAATCACTGAATCGCACTTCTCCTGAAGTTCTAATCAAAACTTCAGGTCTAGTACTCTTCCCACTATACATACATCTTGAAATCAATACTTCATCAACATCTTCCTCCAAAATGTCCTTTCTTTTAATACCGTCTTTGATAACTTGCAAAGAATTAACCATTTCATCTTGTGACGTATACGCAAAAGCAATATTCAAATATGCATCTTTGTTATCTTTAGTCAACAAAATAGATTTAGCAATATGTCCTTTTAAAGAATCAGGAATCAAATCCATATTGCCAATTAACCTTATACATATTCCATTGACATGTAGATTATTAGTTTCTTCAAGAAGTTTTTCAAACTTCTCACAGGCAAGTGCAAACAAGCCGTTGACTTCTTCCTCTGTTCTATTAAAATTTTCAATACTAAAAGCATAAACTGTCACTTCTTTGATACCAAGTTCTCGACACCAAACCAATGTTTCTGTTAGTTTTTCGAATCCTTTCATGTGTCCCATGACTGTTGGTAGTTTTTCTTTCTTTGCGTACCGACGATTACCATCCATAATAATTGCGATGTGTTTTGGAATCGGACCGCACCTTAAAACTTTGATGCAAAATTTGTGGTACCACGTTAATGTGTTTTTTAAAATCCAGGACATGTTTGTTATTCATTTGGTATACTGAGGCAATGTAGATAACTAACTGTAGAAAGTTAAAAAAAGTTTCTGTGATGCTGTTGTGATGCGCAAAGTAAATATTTAACATTATAAATTTGTTATAAAAGATTTATTTGATGTTTCATTTCATATGATTGCATATAAGTAATACTTAAAAACAATTGAAAACAATGTCAGAAACTGTCAAAAATATTTAGAAATCGTCAAATTACGTCAAATACACTTATAAATCAATATATTTTTAATAAATATTGATTGAATATGATTTATTTTATTAGTTTTTAATGTTTATTGAAGTGAATTTGTTGTGGATTTCAAGTGTGTTATAAATTTAGTGTTGTTTGAGTTGCCTATGTTAGAAGTAAACATCGATGTGTACTTGCAACACCAACAACAGTCGGTTATGGTCCTCGACTGCTGATCATGGCTGACAATGTGAGCGCACCAAACCGTAAAATACAAAAATCAGGCCGCAAGAACAAGAAAGACACGCACACCCTGGTGAAAAGGCCGCCTGCAAAGCTAGACCACGGCAAGAACGTCATCTACGTGACATCCAGCTCCAACTTGAGGGTGAGTAATGACATCAATAAATTACCAGTTTCACATTAACCTCAATATCTTACAATTAAAACAAATCTTGCGAGAAAATGAACTATTTCACAACGTGTCACAATGTATTCAGGCTTTGGAAGAGCGCTTCAGCAAGCTGCTGTATAACGACGTCAACCAGATCACCATCTACTGCTTGGGAGCAGCTATAAAGCGAGGAATCTTGCTTGCTTTACAACTTATTGAAAAGCACAGTATATTAACTGTATCAGCAAATACATTCACAACTGAACTTATAGGTATGTAGAATTTACTATAAACGCTAATTCAACTAAAGCATAATATTGTAAATACAAAAGCTATGCACAATATGCATCTTTTCTTATTTATATCAAAGTTTCTAAACTTGTTTGTGCATCTTTACAGATGATTTAGAACCAGCGACTGACGACGTAGACTATGAAATCCAACAGCGAGCGAATTCGGCACTTCGCATTGTGTTGACACGCGGCTCATAAGATGTTCTTCACGATCGACGAGATCGTCAAGTGGCTGGGGTTGACTGTGTTTGAGATCTGGACCAATCTAATCGCCCTGCTGCTATTCACTGTCACGTTTGTGTGGAAGTACAATCCGGACATTTATAGTAATGTTTGGTGGACGATATTCCTGCCGTTGTTTGCTGGCGATGCGCTCAATGCGTATTTCTGTATCATCGTATTTATACGCATGCTGCTGGAGATGTCACTCAAAACAGCGATGCTTCGGTTTTGTTGGTCCAGCACGTTCCTGTTTATGACTTTCCTCTTTAAATTTCTGCTTTGCAAACGTCTCACCGGGAACCTGACGTTGGATTTCAACGAAATCTTTGCGCCGCTTTTCATTCTGCTGCAACTCATCGCCGTGCGTGCTTGCCAGCAGAGTTAGCAGCGCCTCCTCGCATCTTTCGCAGCCTCCCGGTTATCGTAAGTGACTTATGTATAGCTTAGTTATTAAGTTGAGGATAATTTCATGATGATGAATAAATGGTATATTTGTGTAAAACTTCCTTTTCCCATAAATTCAACTTTGATCATAATTTGTGCAAATATTTTGAATTCCGTTATTGTTACTAACAGAAATTGTTAGGGTTAAGTACAAACGGATTCCTGCTGCTCCACATAGTGGTTTTTATCATCAAAGTTGGTAATAATTAATAGATTGTAGATTCTCATGCATGTTAAACTCAAAATTATAAACACGTTTATTTATTGTCATTTTATGCACTCGTTATCGTAAAACAACTCCATTATTATAAATAATTCCTGATTTGCGCGTAACTATCTAACCTTAAACCTTATCATCGCACAAACAAAATATTGTGCAACCATTTGTTTGAACCAGGAAGTCAGGATATGCAAAAAACGTATCTTTGTACTCATTTCGTAAAGGTTTTCATATAACTTTTGTAACAACATTTAATGAAAATATATCATCGAATCATGCATGCTATTGACTTATTCATGAATGACATACAATATTTTGAGGTTGATGATAAGTGATACAACGCGTGAGTAGATAGAATATAATAAACAAAAACAAAATACTAAACAACAAATAATCTGTTGAAAAAATTGCAATAATAACATGTTGTTGGGTAATAGTGGGCCCTCTGCGATTATAATTGAACAACTATTTATTTATACAAAATGCTTTTTGTTTAAATAAAAATGCGTTTGTCTCTCGAGCCGGCTCGAGCGCTTTAGAAAAGTATGTACAAACCCACGAATAATATCAGTATTAAATGTACCACGCTCCACAAAAAAAAACTGGATATAAAATGATAAAAAGCTTGCCCCCATGTACCAACATCTACCGACTGGAGGATTTCTCTGCTGCAGCGCTCGGACTCAATGTGGGACCCTAATTAAAATAAAAACAACGAGGAGCCATCAATTATTAGAATAACTCATAGCACCATTGTGACAGGGTCCTCCAGAAACTGGCGGAATGATTTCAGCCATCTTGCACCTACAACGCCATCCACCACTCTGTGATCACAACTGAGTGTTACTAACATGGTATTTGTCGTTTTGAATCTTGAACAAAAAAAACCAAACATTAGGATAAGTGTAATACGCAGCAACAAACTGTTTTACCCGTTAGGTGATTTTGGGTCTTCAACTAATTTGTCTTGGCCTGATCCTACAGCCAGGATCACGCTTTGGGGTGGATTAATAATAGCGGTAAAGAATTTCACGTCAAACATGCCCAGATTGGAGACGGTGATAGTACCACCTTGGAACTCTTGTGGTTGAAGTTTGCCTTCCTTGGCACGTTTTGCAAGTGATTTGACTTCCTTGCTGATGTCTAGGATTCCTTTACGGTTCGCTTCGAAGACAATTGGGGTGAGAAGGCCGAAATCGGTTGCCACGGCGACGCTGACGTCGACGTTTGCGAATCTAATGAATGGAATTGCAGTTAACTTAACGGAATATCACTGTCAGTGGTGATTGGCTTCATGGTAAATCGATAACGATGTCGTTAAACGAATGCCAACGAATGCATAATGATGATTATTACTTAACCAGGGTCGTATAAATCGCAATAAAATTTTTTTTAAGGCGTAGTAGAATTATCATTTTACATTTGTTGGATATGTGGAATATGATAACTTACTGTCGAATGGAAGTGTCCATCCAATACGAATTGGCCTCGGGGACTTGAATATTAGACATGGCAGTAGCTTTTATTATAAAGTCATTTACACTAAGGCGAACACCCTCTTTTTCCATTTGTTTGTTAATTTTTTTTCGTAACGCGTTGATGGTGTCCAGACTCACCTCTGTCGAGATGTAGAAGTGAGGTATCATTTGTTTGGATTGTGATAGACGTTTGGCAATTGTTGCTATAAACAAATAGATTACGTTATAAATAAGGTTAGGTTACAAATTAGAAAAAGTACCTCTCATGTTGGAGTTTGGAATATCAACGTAGGAATTTCCAGCTGGAACTGAAACTTTCTGGGACCCTGTGGTAGGTGCTGATGCTGATTGGGCCAATCCTGCTCCTGCTGGCATTTGATCAAGATCAGATGAAGTTATCGAACCAAACAAACCCGTACCTTTTCCTAAATTTTAAATAAACACGCATTATATTATGATATCCCTATAATATGATTGCATGTTTGTTTATTTAAAGCCTTAGAGCAAACATTTTTAAATTTGTTTTAAGCTTAAAATTCGTTTTGCAATTTAGTTGAATTTAAATTTAATTTTGTGCAAATGATTAGAATGTTTTTGCAGTTAGTTTTCGAGTATTGGCAGGCAAATAGCAGTAAATATTTACTCTGCTTGCGTATGTCGTACGATGTCGTGTTAGCATGTACGTAGTGCGCGAATGAGTTATTGCCAAAAAAATAATTTCAAAGCGGATTACATAAAAACGCGAAAAAAATTACCTTGTAAACGAATCTGTCTTTGCTCGGCAAGGCGTTTCGCCATTGGGCTCGCGTAAACGCGTGTACCTTGAGCGACGGCGGCGATGTCCTTTACTGCCGCTGGAGGTGGTGCTTGCTGAATTGGAGGCGCGTGCATGGCCGCAACTGGTGGTGGTGCTGGTGCGGACGCAGGGGCTTCCGCCACCGGCGCTGCAGGTGCGGACTTCTTCGATGGTGCTGGAGAATCGTCTTTGAAATCTTTGAAAGCACTGACGTCTCCTTCATTTTCAACGATGATACACACTAGTTTACCAATGGGAACACCTTTGGTACCAGCAGGAATTAGAATTTGAGCTAGAAAACCCTCCTCTGGTGTTTCAAACGCCATGGTGGCCTTATCAGTTTCTATTTCGGCAAGAAGATCGCCTTCGTTGAGTTTGTCACCGACTTTCTTCGCCCAGCTGATGAGTGTGCCCTCCTCCATGGTAGGACTGAGTGCAGGAAGGACAACTTTGGTATGTGGCGGAAATGATGACGAGTAATTGCGAACTGTGTGACTGTAGGGCCATTTCTGGTGGGTTTCTTGCACTTGTGACACCCTAAAATCAGAGACGTTAAGTATTGTGGTATATTCCTACTGATTTTGTAGTTACGTGACTTGCAGCGACCGACGGTAGGTCTGTAGCATCAATGTGCGTATGTTGTTGATGAAGAGTCGTCGTCGCTGAGGAACCGCGCGCGCCTGCAGGCCTCGGGCCATGAGTGTTCGGAACATCCTGCTGCGCTTGCTACTGGTGCTGAAGGAGCGCGCTGCGTGCTGACGCAAGACGACCGCGAAGAAGGGTCGTTTGTGTTGTCAACGTAGACCACGTTGACGGTTTCCTGCGGGCCGATTAGAGGGCGACTTATTTTGACCGAGCGTTTGAGGTCATTTAGAAGACTTACGTCGTGCGGAGAGCAGGAACCCGCTCACGATAAACGCACGGAGCGTATGCCTGCTAACGCCTGATGTGTGCACACGGCGCC
>JARJDS010025343.1:0-19573 GCA_030264155.1 Atheta pasadenae | reverse complement strand
AAGTTAAAAAATTCTAACCGTTTAGAAGATATGAAGAAAAAAACATGATGATCACGAAAAATTTGTGCAATTTTGGTCGACCTAATTATTAACACATTAATAATGCATACCAAGATATCGAGTATACTATTTCAAGTGTATTTTTTCACCATCTATCTAAATCCGTTGAGAAAACGTAAAAATATTTAACAGTTTAGAAGTTATGAACATAATAGTTCATACATAACGAAATACTACGCTGCATTCGCAGACAGCTCGACAGCGAAAACTTCTCAAAGAGTGTTTTGGCTTATTGTAAATTAATAACTATATATGGATATATAAGCAAATACCCCCCCCCCCCCCCTTAATTGTAACAAAAACTCTGTGACAAAAACCAAAAAAATATAGATAAAACAGTATTTATTTTAATGTATCAATTTAAAAAATTAAACATGAATAACAAAAATAGTTGCATATTATTTGATTCTCTTGATTCTCAACATAGTTCTTAAAATTATTTAGCATGTTTCTTAATATATGAAAGAACTTCTTCAACATCATCTTTAGAACCCAAGAAAATAGGTGCCCTCTGATGAATAGCTTGTGGTACAATATCCAAAATAGGAATGGAACCATTAGAAGCAGCCCCACCAGCTTGCTCCATCAAGTAAGCCATTGGAATACATTCATACAACAAACGCAATTTACCATTTGGAGAAGCACTCGTTGCAGGATACAAAAAAATACCACCATATTTAATTGTTCTGTGCACATCAGCCACCATACTACCAACATATCTAGCACCATAAGGTTTTCCTTTACTAGGATCTTTCTTTGCTTTCACATATTCTTTGATAGCTTCATCCCAAATGTACTCATAACCTTCATTAATGGAATATATCTTTCCTTTTTTTGGTACAGTCATGTTAGGTTCAGTGAGGATAAATTCACCAACAGAAGGATCTAACATGAAACCATTCACTCCATTACCAGTAGATAAAACCATCATGGTTGCACTGCCATAAAGAGCATAACCAGCTGCCACAAGTTTTCTTCCAGGTTGTAAAACATCCTGTACTGTTGCAGGATTCTCAGATTCTTTACGATAGATTGCAAAGATTGAACCAATTGATACTAAACAATCAATGTTTGATGACCCATCCAAAGGATCAAAGCACACAATGTATTTTCCTTGCTTTTCCGTTTCAATCTATAAAAAATTTAAAGTTTAGTTTTAGTATATAATAGTTTTTTCCAGTTTTTTCATTAAAAAAATTAATTTTAAGTAAATCTAACCTCAATAATCTTTTCGTTTTCTTCTGATACTAAAATTGCAGTAGTGTATGATGATGTCAGCATATTAATGAACAAATCATTTGCCAAAATGTCCAATTTTTTTACTTCTTCACCTTGAACATTTGTTTCTCCAACAGTACCAAACCTAAAACATTTTTTTAGAATTAAACATTTGCAAATAAATGCATATATTAAAGATAAAACCAGAAAAACAACTTTCACTTTATCTATTCGTATTTATAAATTTCTAAACTTAAATTAGTAAAATCATCAACAAAACTTATCAATAAACATTAACTTAATAATGATTATTACTAAGACAGTAATTTATTAACTATCAACACACATGATCATAAAATTTCCATTCAGTGTAGGTCAACATAAGGACTTCTCAATGTTATACAAAACAATATCATCGACAATGTGACTTTCTGTGACATTGATAAGAATTAAACAATAACAAAAGGTTATTAACATTCGCAATCAATAATTTAACTTATGTAATAAATGGTAATGCATTTTGTTTATAAATTAATGATTTATAAGCTTTGAACATTAATTGATTATGTTTTTTTATGTTTCAACTTACAATTTTGTAATACCGGCTTTACGTACAGCACAACTGACTACTTTAACAGCCGTCTGGAGGCTGTTTAATAATTGTGTTAGATCTCCGGTGGCGGTTGGACATTTCTTTTGTTCAGCAAGCACAAAACGTGTAAGCGTGATGCAATCCGAATCGAATTGTTGACCTGTTGCCATGATGGTGAGATTCGATTTCGCGTTCCACTGCGACTACGACAACAGACTACGAACGACTGACGGAATTAAAGCAGTCGTGGATATAATATTGCGATTAGTGTAGAACACACGTCACAAACTCAAACAAGTTTTATGAATAGCAATAAATAGAAATGTAAACTTTGGATTTATCGATATGGAATATTTTTATCGTGTTTATCACTGTTTATCGCACATAGGAGAACGTCCAATAAGAATTACTTTATGTGCCGTGCCTCTTTTATTTGTGATAACATAGGAAATGTTAATATTTATTAGATATAATCGTAAATATTTAAAATTTGTGATACGTAAACTTAAAACTTACAATTCCGCATATGGAATTTAATAGAATTCGAAAGTTTACAATATAACCTCAAATATTCCGCACAATTTTTACAAATTAGTTAAAATTTCTTTATTATAATTTGTACAATGGATAATTTTAAGTTATACATTAAAATATCATTAAATAATTAAGTTGTTTTCAATTATTTTAACTATTTTTTGAAATTTTTCCACTTATAATAGTTTTAGTACTAAAAGTGACATCTGCAAAAATATTATTCCATTTGTATAGTATTATAGTTACAATCACAATAAACAGATGTCGCGTTATGTACTGTTATGAAATAAAATTAAAGTAATTAATTGTTTTTATTAATTATGAAACGTAATATACACTAAACAAAATAAAACAGATAAAATAATACTAATATATATTTATTTTAATTAGTTTCAACCATAAGAACAACAAATAAATTTAAAATGTTTGAATTTATTCTTCTTTAATATTCATTAAGACGCATTGTATAGTATTCTACTTACAATTTCTATCAACAGATGCCGCGTACATTGCCATTTTAAAATAAAATTCCATTTATTTATTGTTTTTATTATTTATTACAAGTAATAAACACTAAAACAAAAAAAAACATCTATAATCTGATAAACATAAACCTAGTTTATTAATTTTCAACCAATAAAACACCAAACAAACGTTTACTGACTTCACTTTTGTGTTTTTGTGTGAAGATCACACAAAAACCAAAAATTGACATCAAAACATTACTTTTTTTTGTTAATAACAATCAATTGTCAGAAAGTCCTGACCTTAATGTCACCCAATAATCAGTATTCTAACCAAAACGACAGTTTACAATAAACATTATGCACCCAAGCATAGTTTACAACACATTTAACTAAAAAAAAACATTGTTTTTGTGTTTAATTAAAAGTAAAAACAAAAATGGCCACTCCACTGAATTCTTTAAGGTTATTTATTGCTCCCGGGTCAAAACAAAGACCATGGTTAAGCCCTTTAAGCCCCTGCAGTCCGCTGAGTCCACAATTATCACCATTACCACCGAGTTTCTTAAAAAACAAAAATCTAAACACAAAATCAAGGTAAAGTGCACACAAAACAACAAAATACAAAACTTAGGTTATGTTTTTAATTTAGGGCAAGAAAACAATTAGATTACAACTTTAAATCACCGAATAAATTAACCCCCAGCATAAATATCGTGGTTTCACACTCATCACCAATCGAATCCGGCAATAATTCAGCGTTATTGGTCAACACACCGAATAAAAACTTCATTTTACAAGAAGGGTTGCATAATTTTAAGAATTTGAATATAATTGGACGTGGATCGTTTGGAACTGTTGTTAGGGGGTCATATTTAGGTTAGTCAACAACCACAAACAAACGAAATCAATGGTTTTGTTTTCTTTTGTTTTTTTTTTCTTGGCTAGTGTTGATTTTTGCTTGTAACTTGTTTTGTTTTGTTTTCTTTTGTTTTAGGCCAAGACGTGGCCGTGAAAGTAATAAAAACAAAAGCAACAACTAATGAAAAGAACGCTTTGGGTTTTAAGCATCAAAATGTGGTGAATACCATCGATGTTTTGATCAAAAACAATGAACAACATTCGATTATTGTCATGGAATATTTACCAAACTCACAAGTTTTACAATCGGTGATCGATAATGAATCGGTGAAAATTGATTTTGAGGTTATGGTGCATTGTGTTTTGGATATCACAGCTGGCCTGGAGTATATCCACTCACAGAATTTATTACATCTTGATTTAAAGCCCGGAAACGTTGTAATTAGTGATGGCAAGTGTAAAATTTGTGATTTTGGTAACTCGGAATTTATTCCCACAACATTTTGTGATGAATTCGAAGAAAACAAACGTTGTTATGAGGTATGCAACCCACATAACCTAAAAATGTTCTTTTATTTGACGTTGCGCCATGTTGTTTTTACTTAACCTCAATTTTTTAAGTATCATAACCTTAGTTTTATGCTTTTAGGGAACTGTACAGTACACATCACCGGAAATCTTAACCGGAAAACCAGCGACAATTAAATGTGATATATATTCCTTGGGGATTACCATGTGGCAACTTCGTTATAGGCAAAATCCTTACATGTTTATGGAATGTCGCGACACCATTATCTATAATGTAAGTATTCGTTTAGATTCTAGGTTATGTGCTTGAATTAATGTCAACTTGAAATGGAAGTTTTTTTCTCAAGTCGTGTTGCAATGACAATTATGAAGTTAATGAGATGCATGCGCATGCTTAGGTTGTTAAATATGGATTGAGACCGAACGCGGCGTTGCAGGCGGAGATGAGGATTGAAGATGATTACAGTGCGTTGTATCAATCCTGCTGGCTTTCTGAACCAATGAAAAGACCTAATTTGGATAAAGTACAACAAAGATTGGTTAAACTTGTACAACATAACCTCACTTAATTTATTTTTATCTATTTTAACCTATAACTTCTATATTCTAACCTTAAACTTTATTTATTTTACTGTGTAATTATTATTATTTATTATTGTGTTTATTTATTTTGTATTTTTTGCATTTTATTCATTTGAGACTGTGGTAATTTTGGGTGAAGTATCTTAAGTTGCATATAGTGCGGAAATAAATTGAATTTACTTGATTTTTTTGGTTTAAAATGTAAAAAACTATGGTTTATAGGTGGAATTTAAAAAAATGTTTATAACAAAAGTTGTTTGGAATTTAATTATCTACATTTTATTTTAGTAACTTTTTTTGATAGAAAGCACCAATTTTGTTAAAATCGCTAAAAACTATTTAGTTTAGTACAAGGAAATTGTTTTTTTCTCTTTGTTTTTTGGTAGAAAAGCATCAAAAAGTAATAGTAATAATTAAAATATCAATAAATGTTTATAACAAAAGATATAGCCAATGAACTGGAGAATATTTTATTTTAGTAACTTTTTTTGATAAAACGCACCAGTTTTGATAGAATCTTGAAAAACATTTAAACATCGCACTAGTAAATGTCAATTTTTACTTGTTTTTTGATACAAAAACACAAAAAACTAATAGTAATAATAGAAATATTAAAAATATGTTATAACAAAAGTTGTAGCTAATGAACTAACCTAACTTTTATCTTAGTAACTTTTTTTGATAGAACGCATCAATTTTGTACAAATCGGGTATAAACATTGTAAGTTATTACTTCATCTAACTAAATTTTCATGATTTTTAACACAAAAACCTCAAAAACTACCCTTAATATTAAAAATATTAAAAATAGTTATTAACAAATATTGTAGCCAATAAACTAATAAACATTTTATCTTAGTAAAATTTTTTGATAAAACTAATCAGTTGTGTACAAATCACTTAAGAATAATTTATTTATATTAAAATAAAAAGCGATCATTATTAATAAACATTATTCATGAGCAGTAATGCTTCAGTTTTTCCCGTATTTTACATTAATGCCGCCTCACGCCTAAAACGTGCCATTTCAGGACGTTAACAAGCCTTTGGCTCCTGTATTGCGGTAGTATCCAGCCACACCAATCTTCGTCTTCGCTTAATGTACAACAACGCCGACGGCTGTGAAGCAATACAGCCCCCTGTTATTCGCATCCGCCCTATCTAACTGCGCGAATACGCTCCGAAGTTTACCCTCTAGTTATGCGGCAATTAACATATCATTTGAGTATTTGTGCATTCAAGCGTTTGGAGGATTCAGCGCATTAAGCTTATATTCAACCCCGGCGTTTGGCAGCGGCGTGTTTGTTATTCGCAGAGTCCGCGGGTGGTTCCAGGAATATGGAGCGAAGATGGGATGAATAATGACTCTTGATTGGGAGGGTGGTTTACAGCCTAACACGAGTATATAATCATCAGCGTGCCGAAATGGCTTCGGGGCAAATCGACTTGGAAAATATATGCGAAATAATATACAAATTGTTGCATTTATGAAGATTGCGCTTTTGCTGGAAGCTGCGAGTAAGTTTACAGTATCAACACAAGTTAAACGAGATTGCTGAGTGTTGTTTACGTTGCTGAGGATATGCGCCGCTGCTGCTTTCAATGGGGTTGGAATACCTGCGGTGAATAGATTTTTAATAAGGCTGGAAAACCGAGGCTGGAGCTTTATGTTGGCGAGCGCACTAAATTACAGTAATCGAAACGGAAAATCGTAATGAATACGAACGAGCTCACCGTGGATCGCATCCAATTATCGCCGACGCGCCGGAATTATGAGAGTGGAATATGGCGCGGTCATGTTTCCACTCTTCTTCACTCAATGAGAAGCAAAGGGAAACGAAGAGGAAATTATAAATTGTGAGGTTATACACAAATTTTATGGTTTTGTATACACAAATAAAATCATATTCACTTCATTAAAGAGAATTCAACTGGGTTTTATTTGGTTTTAACGAAACTGGTGCGTTCTAGGAAAAAATGTTACTAAGATAAATTGTAGGTTATTTAATGAGGAATAACTTTTGTTATAAACATTTTTTCATATTTTTAGTTATAAGGGTAGTTTTTGATGTTTTTGTGTTAAAAAAACTTAAAAATTTAGATCGACAACATTTTCTTTTTTAAGTTTATATCCGTTTTTATTAAAACTGGTGCGTTCTATCAAAAAAAGTTACTAAGATAAAAGTTGGGTTAGTTCATTGGCTACAATATTTGTTTAGAACAATTTTCGATATTTGTAATATTAAGGGTAGTTTTTGATGTTTTTATATTAAAAAAACGAAAAAATTTAGTTCAAGAACATGATTTTTGTAAAGTTTATATCCAATTTTCTTAAAACTGGTGCGATCTATCAAAAAATGTTACTAACATAAATTGTAGATAATTTCATTCCAAACAACTTTTGTTATAAACATTTTTCGATATTTCACCCCCCTATACTACTTTTTGCCACATTTGTATAAAATTCCGTAAATTAACGCAACAAAAACTTAAAATTGAGGTTATGTATCAAACATGTTGCTTTTTTAATTAAAGTTCAATCGAATTGAAACCCATAGATGTTTAACCATGCAGAGGCGTGACTAACAAAGCCAATTCAGATCCAAGAATCGATTCAAGTGTCCATGAATAGAGAGAAACTCATTGAATCTCTTTAAACTGGCGTAAGTTGAATCAAAAACTACACGCTGCGGGGTTCCACCATGCATGTTTCGACAGTGGTCCACACATAATGGTCCTTAACAAGTCGAAATGTATTGGGACCATCTCGCTCCTTATTATAACGGACTCGTGCGGCGCCCCCTCGACTCCAATTCGCCGCAATTGTCCGATCGAACACTCGACGGGCAGGGGGCACGCCAAACAAGAAATGCGAACAAATCACCAACGAATACATCAAAAACACGTTGGAGGACTTTTAGGTTAAAGTACACATCGCACAAAGGCAGGATGTGGAGATAACTTTAGGATTTATTGAGTTTTACAATAAAAGTAAGGTTAGAATAGCGGTAAAGCTTTAAAAGTGAGGTTAAACATAGTCTTTTCTAAGTTTTTGTTTAGTAATTTAAGGTTATATGATATAAATCATGGTTTACTACCTTTTGCTGTTAGTACGCATGCGTCAATCATCAATTTTTAGGTTAGTTTTGGTAAAACACAAATTTAACCTTAAAAATTAAAAATAAAACTCACTAGTAATGTGAAACATTTCACAAACTGTAATCGTGTGCCTTTCACAGCACTCTAGATATAAAACCGAAGCTAGAAACGTGGAAAAACGAAAACAGTTGCCGCCTCTTGTATTTTTAATGATGTTGCCGCGCCGCCGAATCTCCACTTCCACCTGTATCTTAAAACATTTGCCCTTCACAAACCTCTCGTCTACTATCCACATTTTCTGCCGCCCCCTTCATCCCCTTAGCCACCAACCCCCATCAAAACCGGGTTTCAATTGCGAAAACTGTGAAGCTGCGAAAACGAACGCAGCACAACAAAAAAAGCAACCAACATGCAAACCAGCAAGCGGGCTTTTGCAGACTTTTGTACAAACTGCACTAATTAAATATCTCATTAAGCGATCTCGCGCCGATTCGTAATTAAACTTGATTCAAACACAGTCACGTGTTTGTGTTGGTTTGAATGTGGATTGTACGGTCAATTAGCAGCATGTGCAAATCACAAATATACAAACTTCAAATGTTACTGCCAATTTGAAAAGAAGAACAAATAGAATAAAAGAATGGAAATGAGAGAGGGGTTGCCTAAAGTGAATGCGAATTAATGGTAACAAATGTGCTTGGTATAGAATTGAAATTAAGATTAGACCGATTAAGGGCTAATAAGAGGGGTGGGTTTACAAACACGCAAATAGGATAGGGGAGAGATTTGTTTTGGATTATTATCTAGTGTGTAGTTGAGGTTATAATGAAGTATTTTAGTTTGTTTGTTTTTGTTTTACTTTAAAAAATAAACAAGTTTACTTGATTTTTGATACAAATCTAGCTATAACGTATATTAATAATTAAAATATTTAAAATGTTCTTAGCAGAAGTTGTAGATAATGAACTGCTGCACAATTTATCTTAGTAACATTTTTTGCTAAAACGCACCAGTTTTGTTAAAAACTCAAAAAACTAAAACAAAAAAGGAAAACAATTAACAATTTTTGTGTTAGGCAACTTGTAACGCACACCCAAAAATAATTATTTAAAAAAACACACAAAATCTTGATTATTACAAGTTCTTATTACGTTTTACAGTAATAATTATTTATATTTTACGCGTATTTCTCACCAAAACTCTAAACTTTTGTTATTTAGAATGAAAAACTTTTGATTTGAATTTAAACACAATGTAGGCAACCTTAAAGCCTTAAACTTGTTGAACTTTTCCACTTTGAATGTGAATGTTTTTGAATAAATCTATATGATAATTTCAAAAACTGGCAAGCCAACAAAGTGTCACTGAAAAAACTGAAATACGCAAATTTACATAATAATACATAACTATAGGCAACACACAATACACAAAAACACATCAAAATTGATTATCTTTTGTTTTATTCAAAATGTTTGCGTCAATAACAAACAAATAAACACAAAATTATAACAAAAGATAAAATAACAAGACAGTAACACAGTAATCATCTAATTTTCGACAATACTTTGACATTTTGACATTTGACAGATTAACAATATGACAACGTGACACGTAATAAGTTTATAAACTATTTTTGTACAAAATTAAAATTATCACTACCTGTTGATTAGATTTGGCAACCGTGCACGTACGTAACGTTATGAAAGATAGCCGCCGCCGCAGATGTCAAAAACGTGCAGGGACTTTGCGCGCCATACCGCGGAATACCCGTTTGTGGACAGCAGGATGGTACATCTTGACTTCGTAACCCGCCCGACGACATTAATTCTTTCTCCACTGACGCTTGATGACGAAGTTGTTCCAAACGTAGTTGATTTTGGCGTTTCCATTTGGTTCTGAAACAAAAAACATTAAGGTATGTTTCGTTTTTTGTGTGTTCGTTTGTTTTTTATTCAAGTATTCAAGTGTGCTTTGTAAGTTGGGTGTTTTGTTTTGTTGCGTTGCGTTGAAATAAAAACAGTTGCCAACCTTCTGTTTTGATACCAAGT
Organism: Atheta pasadenae; assembly: GCA_030264155.1. NCBI lineage: Eukaryota > Metazoa > Arthropoda > Insecta > Coleoptera > Staphylinidae > Atheta > Atheta pasadenae. The sequence goes on along the minus strand of JARJDS010025343.1, from coordinate 9,587 downwards.
TTTAACTTGAGTTTCCGATAAGTTGAGCGAATCGGCAACGTCGCTTCTGTCAGCGACGGACAAGTATTTTTGACAGCGAAATTTGCGCTCGAGGAACGCCAGTTGTGCGTGCGTAAACGCCGTGCGACGGCGTCGTGGTTTACGGGATTTAAGCGCGGCGTCGGTTGCCGCCTCCGGCACGCCCATGCTGTCGCCGCCGCTGACATCGACCCCGCCAACGTAGAAACGCTCGACTTCCGTTTCGGAGCCGCCGCAATCCACGTCCGTGTCGTTGTGATCGTCTGGTTGGGCTGGCTCTGTATGCGGAACAAAGTGGAACGCAAAGTGAAACACAGTGAAACACAAAGTGGAAGGAAAGCACCAGAAAGCACGTTTGTTTTTACATCAATTAAACAATAGAAGAAGGACAAGTGTCACTTGGGTTGTTATGAATGTAAGATGCTTTTGGTTGTCAGCTTAATTAATGCCGGGGGATAAACTTCTACTTGAGTTTTGAGTTGTCGTTAGTTTTTGCTTGTAATTTACCCGGGTGAATGAGAGGAATGAGTGGTTTTAGGCCACCTGGTGAGCAGACGTGTGTGCTCATCAGTTTTATACGCTTTATTTTAACTTCTTCAGTGGGGTGGCAATTATGTTAGGCAGCACACAACACATTTTTGTTGGTTGTTGATTTCATGCTTTAAGTTGTAAATTTTGGTTTAGGTTTAAAGGTTATTATAAAATATTTAAGGGTTGATTTACGGGTTTTGATTGAGTGAAGCTTAAAGAGCAAGTATTTGGGTATAAACTAAAATTTAAATCAGTTAATTTTGTTTGTTTTGTTGAAAGTTATAAACAATTTTAGTTGGCGTGTTTTTTTTAGAATTTAAAAGTAGTTTTATGGAATTTGGTTGATTTTGAAGGCAAATATAAAATACTTAGGGGCTGATTTACGTATTGGATTTAATACATATTAAAGAGTAACTCTTTGGGTATACTATAAAATTTAGATAATTATTTTGGAATAATTAGGAAAAAAGTTATAGTCAATAATAGATGGCGCGTTTTGTATAAATGAATAAAACTCCAAAACTAATACAAATTTATGAAGCAAAATAAAATATTTAGGGGTTGATGATAATATTGCGTTTGATATATATTAAAAAGTAACTCTTTGGGTACAAAATAAAATTTAGAACATAAAGTTTGATTAATTTGATAAGAAGTTATAGTCGTTACTAGATGGCGTGTTTTTGAAACAATTATTAGAAAGAAATAATAAGTTACTGACTTTTATTGCTAAAAATAAAATATTTAAAAGTAGATTTAAGGGTTGTGTTTTTTAAATATTAAAGGACAACTCTTTAAGTATAAATTAAAATTTTAAAAACACAATTCGGGTAATTACTTTTAAAAATACAGTGGTTTTTCGTAATTGTTTTTTTGAAAATTGAAATTTTATAAAAAGTATAACTATATACTGACTTTAAGGGTAAAAATTAAATACTTAGGGATGATCCAAAACTATTTATTCAATACACATAATAAAACGACTCTTTAACTACAAAATAAAAATAAAAAAATAAAATTCCACCGATCCAATCAAAAGTTATAACGTAAATTAATAAAATGAACAACATTACCTTCGTTTCGTGAATGCGTCGAATTCAAAACATCCCCCAAAAGGTCCCTAATCAAAAACGATTTATGATTATCCTGATGCATTGTTGTTTTCATCGCGTTGTCATTCTTATCAATTAAAACCGAAGCCATCAAATTTACTACCCCAAACCCAAAACAACCCTTAACAATAAAATCACTTTCAACTCCAAATTAAATCCGTTAAATAAATTATTTATAGTAAAAATAATCGTTAGTTTTGCAACTTTTCCGGCTTGTCACAACAACTCACAACCCCGTCGAGATGAATCTGACAAGTGACCGTAAAACGATTCGCAGCAAACGAGCGAACGATAACTGCGCGCATTTTCATCCCCCGGCTGTGTATCATGTCATGGCGTTAACGCTTGATATCCCGCGGATGAAAAGCGGGAAACGAACGCCAGCCACGGGAACCTCCTAATCGAGTGGTGCGTTTCCCCCAATCGCCGGCCGGCAGCCGCCAAACTCCACCCACGCGCTCGCACAATTACTGTGCTCTAACCATCCGCAAAACATCCCTTACCGTCTGTACATGCTTTATGTTTGCATCAGTTTGCATGCAAGGTTAAATTTAACCTCAAAATTATACCAAAGGTACACAAAACTAAACAAATCAATTGGGGTGGAAAATAATTAAGGACATTTTTTTGTTTTTAAGGATAAATATTGAAGAATTTGTTGGGTTTGGAGGGAAGATTATTAAGTTAATGTGTAATAAGATCTTAATCAAACTGTTTGTAACAATTTCGACTTACAACAGCGCAATAGTTGCAATTGAACGTTGACATTAATCAATTGAATTACTTACTTGATTTGAATTGCAAGGAATTGAAATAAATTGCTTACAATACACTCAAGTCTACTAGGTAAACAACAAGTTACTGTTTGTTTTGTTTTTGTTTTATTTCATTTGTTTTTTTTTCTCTGTTTTTTGTGTTTTGTTTTTTTTCATTGCAATTTAAACAACACAAAACAAAATTTGTTTTTTTTTTTAATCAACGCCAACGTCCGCTTTTGTTTTATTTTGTTTTGATTTTTATTATTTAGTTCATTCGTTTCTGTTTTGTTTCATTTGTTTTTTGCTTGTTTTGTTTTTTTCTCGGTTTGCTTTTGTTGGTTTGTGTTTTTTTTTTTGCCAATGCACTAAACAAAATTTGTTTTCCGTGTTTTTTTGTTTTATTTTGAACGTTCGACAAACGTGTAACTCTTTTTCTTTTTTTCTGTAACTTTCGCCGTGTGGTGTTTTATTTTACTTTACTTTTAACAGTCCACGTCCATCTATATGTTATTTATATAGGTGAGTCATGTGTATTATTGTTTTACTCTTACCGTCACCGACACTCGCTCGGTACTCATTTAAGTCGCGCGCGTTGTCCGTGTATGTTTTGTGAGTCCGAATTTGAAATTAAAAAATCGCCGGGTTTGCGCATGCTTGAAATGTGCTTTATCTTAATACTTACACGTGTTGGTAGTGGTGCTTTCGCATGCTCTCGTTTCGCCGCCTACAGGATCAACGCTTTACTTTTTGGACGTTGATTCAATTCGTAATTTGCAATTCATTGCTTTGTGATCGATCAACAGGTGTTGTTAATGTTTAAATGACAAAAAGACAATATGGGACGCAGTATACTCATATAACTTGTTGTGATAATTTATTCAATTTTATGGAATACATTGGTTTGTAATTTGGAGATTGTGGTGAGTTAATTTCTTAGTCTTTTGTTGTTTTTTTTGTTTGATTTTGTTTTTTGTTGTTTATTTGTTTTTTTTGGGCGTTGTATTTGTGAATTTAAATTTTGTAGTACCCTGTATGTTTATTATTTGAATGCATATTTGTGCACATTATGTCATCCACGTAACATGCAACTCGCTTTCGTACTTTTGACGTTAAAACTGTTTAATATTTTTGAATACTTACAGTTTTTTGCGATATTTTGTTTTTATTTTTTTAATTTTTAAGCAAAATCTAATAATAGTCTCTTACAATTTTGGGTTTTGTGCAAAACTGGTGCGTTTTATCAAAAAATGTTACTAACATAAAATATTGGTGAGTTTATTGGCTACAACTTTTGTTATAAACATTTTTTGATATTTTGTTTAAAACTAGTAGTATTTTATGTTTTTGTGCTAAAAAACACGGAATTTTTATTCATACTTTGTTTTGCTTTTTACTACTATTCTTTAAATTTAAACAAAACTGGTGCGATTTACCAAAAAAACTCACTAAGATAATTTGTTTATTAGTTCATTAGCTACAACTTTTGTTATAAACATTTTTTGTTATTTTGTTTAGAACTAGTAGTTTTTTATATTTTTGTGCCAAAAAACATAGATTTCTTTTCATATTTTCGCTTTCTTTTTACTACTTTTACTTAAATTTAAACAAAATCGGTGCGTTCTATCAAAAAAATTTACAAAGATAAAATGTTCATCAGTTTATTGGCTACAACTTTTGTTATAAACATTTTATGATAATTTGTTTAAAACTAGTAGTTTTTTATGTTTTTGTGCCAAAAAACACAGATTATTTTTCATACTTTGTTTTGCTTTTTCCTACTTTTCGTTAAATTTAAACAAAACTGGTGCATTCTACCAAAAAATGTTACTAAGATAATTTGTTTATTAGTTTATTAGCTACAACTTTTGTTATAAACATTTTCGTTATTATTATTAATATCGAAGTTATGCCTGATTTTAACTCCAAAAACATGAAATCTACAAAATATTTTTTTTGTAAAAATTCCTATTTATGTACCCAAAACATTAATTAACAAATCATTATGTAATTAGTTTCATAAGAAACAACAAGTTTAATATTAGTGCACAAATTTATTTGCGTTGGTTTTAAGTTTGAGTTCATCAAGTAGGCGACAAGCAGCGACAAAATCGCACATGTCAACCCAACAAACAAACACGAACAAACTTGAAATCTTAAGCAATAACGCTGGTGCAAATTTTTACTTTTAATTTTCACTACAATGTTTAACTTAGATATACTAATGTTATTCATGAAACCCACATATTCGTGCTAAAACGTTAACGTTCGTTAAAACTCGTTGAAACTGGCTTACCTCAATACTAACAAAACAAAACAAAAAAAATGAAACAAAAGAACGCCGCTTGACCATTAACCACAAACCCAGGTCGGCGTTGACAAGCCACATCAAAGTATTAAATTATAATTAACAATTAATGGTTACTTTTTATTTTTAATTCCAGTTAACACACGAATAGAATAATGACGATCGCATTGATGAGATGACGCATGTGTTAATCATCATCTTCACATGGCCGAAAACACCGCACGTGATGCACATTCCGGCAACTACCGAGACCGCACCAGAAATGGATGTCATTATAGGTAAGTTTTTGTTTTAATAATTACTAACTTAATTATTGGAAATATATTTGATTAGCGTATTATGTGTTGCCTAACTTTAATGATTAGTTTCGAGTTTTGTTAGAAATTTACATAAACTTATTTTGTTTCATTAATTTGCGATTTTAAGGAAAACGGTACGTTTTATGAAAAAAAGTTACTTAGATTTTTTGTTCACTAGTTTATTAGCTACAACTTTTGTTATAAACATTTTTTGATATTTTTATTATTTAATATGGTTTTTTGCGTTTTTATGTCAAAAAACATGTTAAAATTTGCGAGACAATATTTGTTTTTGTTTTGTTTATTGCAATTTCTGCAAAACTGGTGCGTCTAAACAAAAAATGTTACTAAGATAATTTGTTTATTGTTTAATTAGCTACAACTTTTATTATAAACATTTTTCGATATTTTAATTATTTATTATAGTTATTAACGTTTTTATGCCAAAAAACGTGGCAAAAATTACGCGACCGTATTTTTTTAAAATTAGTTTTTTTGCGATTTCTGAAAAATTGGTGCGTTCTATCAAAAAAAGTTACTAAGATAATTTGTTTATTAGTTCAATAACTACAACTTTTATTATAAACATTTTTTGATATTCTAATTATTTATAATAGTTATTAGCGTTTTTGTGGCAAAAAACGTGTTAAAAAGTTTGCGACAGTATTTTTTTAAATCTAGTTTTTTGCGATTTCTGAAAAATTAGTGCTTCCTACAAAAAAAAGTTACTAACATAATTTGTTTATTGGTTAATTAGCTACAACTTTTATTATAAACATTTTTTAATATTTCCTTTGAAAACCTCATGTTTTGATGATTTTCCTCCAAAAAACGCTTTTTTGAACCAAAACATAAACATGTTTTTCGTTATTGTTTAACAAATTCCCACTGCCGTTTTAGGCCAAACGATGAGTACTAACATAATTTACAAACCCAAATAGTTTATCTCAAACATAGTAAGAAAAAACACAGGAAATTTCAATTCATTGAGTCATTAAACGAGTTTACAAACTTTATGACTGGTCAATTTTTGAGAATCACAAATCACGTGCCATGCACACGAAGCGTTGACATTGACTTTGAACCACAAAACCAAAAAAATTCAAAGCAATTTCGACATTTTCCGGTACATGTAATAAATTTTGGCAACTAAGTGACAAGTAGTACTAATTAGTTGTGTTCTCTGTACGAATTCCAACAAGTTAAACTTTCATTTAGTTGGTAAGTTCGTAAAATTTGACAAATTTAGAAACTTGACACTTTTTATCGCCAATAACTTTAATAATTCCGCGCTATGCGTGTTATTCGAGATGAAACTTCCGTATTTTAATATTTTCATAATCGTTTATGTTTTATTTACGCGTTTTTGATGTGAAATCATGACGCGCGTTGGGTGTAAAGGCGCAGAACGCACAACGCGCAGATTTTTGACGTTTCGCGGCCATGAACTTACCACTTACTGACTTACCATCGTCGTGTAATTATAAACGTGACTCATTTATATAATATACAAGCGCGGGCTTCAATATTGTGTATTGTGTGAAGCTTTAAATTAAGAAAAAAACACGAAAAAGTACAAAAAACATTACAATTTTTTTAGTTTACTTTTTATGCGTGCACTTTAAGAGCTTGTAACTTTTTATTTAGTATATATTAAACCATAAAGTTGATAAAAATATAAAATATAACTAATTAACTTTAATTTGAGACTAAGAACGACGTGGTAGATTAATTATTTATTGAGTTATTAATGATTGAAATAATTTTTCATAATTTGCATCAGTTTGGTATTTTTGTGTATCGTGGGTTGCCTATAGTTAGAATTATAAAAAGTTACCCATTTTTTTAAATTTTTTTTTGGAGTTTAAGATTTAAATGTTGTAGTACAAAATATATTTGCGTTAAATTTATGGTAAATTATTAATTAATAATTAAAATCATTAACATTTTTTAACTTTATTTTTATGTGTTAACTTTGAGAGCTTGTAACTTTTTATTTATAACATCTACAACTACAACGTTTAAACAAATAAAAAATAAAACTAATTATCTTTAATTTAAAACTAAAAACAATGTGCTAGGTTATTTATTCAATGAGTTATTAATGATTGAAATAATTTTTTAAGATTTGCATCAATTTGTTATTTTTGTGTATCGTGGGTTGCCTATAGTCAGAGTTACAAGAAGTTGCCTACTTTTTTAATAATTTTTATGAGATTTTAAGATTTAAATATTCTATTACAAATGTATTTAGATTAAAATCATGGTAATTTATTAATTACTAATAGGAATTTGTTAATTTATGGCTTTTTTTGTTTTTTTTTATTTCTTTACGAATCCCACGCGTTCAATTAAAATATTAAAACATTAAAGTACGGCGATTGCGAGTTTGCGGAAGCATTTTCTTTCGGTGATGGTTGGTTGTCCTCGATGGGTTCGGTTCTCGTATTGGTTGCAGAGTAATTTAATTCGCTGATTCGCGTCACATCGCGTCACAAATCGTCGAGGAAATCACCTTGCGTCATCCATGTACGGGCCTGATAAACTATAAGCGGTCAAACGCGGTCGTATATCATCGATTGACGAGGAAATCCTATTGAATGGGTTTCGTATTGGCATATTGACATATTAACTTAATAACTGACTTTAACGAATGCAAAATGGCGAAGTTTAAAAGAATTTATTCAGATTGTTCATTACATTTTTGTTGTTTTTTGAAGTTTCAAGGAAATGGGTGCGTATTTTCGAAAATGGTGTTAAAGTAATTTGTTGCTTGGTTTATTATCTATAACTTTTGTTATAAACATTTTTTTGTATTTTGATTAGAAATATTAGATTTTTGTGGTTTTAGAAAATTTTTTGGTTAGTTTTTATTTTTTTTGGTCATCGCCTAAGTTTTTGGTGTTTTGCGCAAAACTGGTGCGTTCTATCAAAAAAAGTTACTAACATAAAACGTAGATTAATAAATTATCTACAACTTTTGTTATTAACATTTTTTTGTATTTTGATTAGAAATGTAAGATTTTTATGATTTTAGAAAATGTTTGCACTTTTTTCAATTTTTTGTCTTCTCCGAAGTTTTTGGTGTTTTGTGCAAAACTGGTGCGTTCTATCAAAAAAAGTTACTAACATAAAATGTAGATTATTAAATTATCTACAACTTTTGTTATAAACATTTTTTGATATTTCCACTACAAACCCGATTATTTTAACATTTTATAAACAAAAACAGGTTGTACACAATAAATCAAGCTAAATTACAAAAAACACTAACAAAAACTAAGATTACAATAATATTTACACAATTATATATTGTTTACAATAATTGCTAATTGACTTGTTTGTTGTAAACTCAAATCCGTCAATGTCAATTTTTTTCTTTGAAAACGTACAGATCAAAAAAGTTTAATCAAAACAAACGCGAATCCAACCAGAAAAAGCGCAGTATTTTAAACAAATCGCTAATTTATTGACGTGGATAAAATAATAGAAAAACATACACATTCTCACATGAGCATCAACACACAAGATGTGTTTGTTATTGTTATGAATTCAATGAAAATGACGTATGTATCAAGCTGAAACATGTGAGTTATAACAGAGAAAAACTTAAATTTTCAGAATTTTGTTTCTAATGTTTGGTTTATGTTGTTTTAATGTTTCTATGTTTCGGTTTTATGTGTTAGTAGTATGTATTAGTACGTTAGTAAGAACATAACCTATATTGTAACACAGCGCCCCCATTTTACCGCTAGGTTAATGCGGCCATTGTGTGTTTATTGTAAGTGTGGTGTGCATGTATCGTGAATTCATGAGTCCGGTTAGTCGGAGGCCGACTTTCATTCAACAACGGTATCGACAAAAGACAACTCGTTTGTTTTTATTTTTGTTTTGTTTGTTTACGTTTTGAATTGGAATAGAAAACAAAAGAAAAACAAAACTAAAACAAAACAAACTGAAATCTATTTGAAGATAAAACATAAAAATAAATCAAGTAGTCTGGATCAGGTCAAGATAGTCTTTTGTTTTTTGTGTTTTGTTGATTTTGTTTTGTTTTTTCTTTACAATTTGGTTGTTTATCGTTGGCTATCATAGTGAATCGTTGTGTTTTGTTACGTTACGTAGTGTTGTGTTGTGTTAAACGTTAAAGTATATCGTTAAATATTTAAACAATCAAAGGATTATTTATTAATTGTTATTATTATGAAGAAAATGTGCTTGGAACATCAAAGGTAAAGTTTTACACTTTTTTAACATTTTAATGTTTACAAGTTCTTGCAATTTAAATTTTGATATTAAATATCTCAATACTGGTGGGTTTAATCGAAAAATGTTACTAAGATAATTTGTTTATTAGTTTATTAGCTACAACTTTTGTTATAAACATTTTTTGATAATTTTATTATTTACTATAGTTTTTAGTGTTTTTAGTTCAAAAAACACGTCAAAATTTACCCACCAATATTTGCTTTTGTTTCGTTTTTTGCAATTTCTGCAAAATTGGTGCGTTGTATCAAAAAATGTTACTAAGATAATTTGTAGATAATTTAATTCTAAACAACTT
>JARJDS010025324.1:0-31953 GCA_030264155.1 Atheta pasadenae | reverse complement strand
GCGAGTCGTGGGCGATTTGATACAAACATATGGCTTATCTGCTTTTTCGATGACTGCCAAGATATTTAAAACGAGGGTGTCGGTTTGGAATTTAGGGGTGTTTGCACATGTTTCCAACAAAATACTGTACGCGCAACTAACTTGAATTCTAATATTCATTAGGACACATTTTAATAGACCAAATTGTACAAAAAAAAACATTTATTTTATTTTGGTTTACATTAGGGATGTTTTAACCCTTAGCAAAATAACTTTGTTTTACAAAATAATTTACTACATTAAAATGTCTCGTAAGAATCCTTTCAAGAACAATCCTCATAATCCTAAACTTCAAGGTCGTTTTCTTTACAAAACCACCCTTAAATTGAGGTTTAACAATATCAGGGTCGTAGTTTAGAAAAGCTTTGATTCAATTATTAACGAATTTCATCCCTGTGTTACAATCACAATTAAATATTACCTTGAATTAATCAACAGAACAATAAATTTGTGTCGTCGTGCCAAGTTTATTAACATGCATGAATATTATATAAGCTATAAACTAGGATTAGGATTAAAAAAATGTGCGTTTTATATGTAAGAATAGTTGAAAATACGTGATGAAATTCGTTAATAACAACGTGAGGGGGTGGCTGCGAGTAGTCTCAGCCGCCACCCCCAATATTTAGCGCGTTCCGCATGTGCATGCGACGCGAGAGGCGCCGCCGAGCATGTGTAGGTGCATGCGCCGGCGGCGCGCGGTTTGGTATCGAAATAAAATTTTGACGGGCGGAGGTCGACGACCCTCTGTCGGCAGTCGGCGCATTTAAAAATCGCACTGGCGGCGGGTGCACCCTTTCGGGCCCTCTTTGGCCGACCACAATAACAACAATTTGATGCTCAGGACACTTACAGTCATCTTGTAGTTAAGTTTCCTGTTGGGGACGTTCTCCATCCGAACTGCCATCTCTGCGGTGAGCGTTCGGACTTCCTGCGGGAGGGAGAGGCACACGGAACGTCTTGGTCGCGATTTGTTTACGTTAGTTTACGTTAGTTGCTTATTTGTTTTATCACAGACAGGTTGTCAACGCTACGATGCCGCATATGTGGCTTTGGCGAAAGTGCACGCGCCGCGTTCGAATGGGGTGTGTCCCTTACAGTGGCACGGGGCAGCGCGATGTCGCCGCTGCTGCTGCTGCCGTCAAAGGTCCATCGGCGCGGATGCAGGCGCATTCGGCAGTCGGATCGCTTGTCAACCCTGCAACGATACGATGCGACACACTCACGGCGCACTTGTTTGTTATCCTGCCGATGCACGTCCGAATGGAATGCAATGACTAGCGGACGCGGACCCGTGTCGGCTGCGACTATGTACGTGCGAAAAAGTCGTCGCAACGAGAGAATTAATGGAATCGCCACTCCCCACGCGCACGCACACACTACGCGGACACCATCTTGCTGCTATGCGCTCCTAGTGGCTGTTCCGTCGCTGGTTCTCGTGTTGCCTCGCTGCGATGCGGTGCGCTCGGCGCGTTTCGCTCGTGCATTCGCGCGAGTCCGCGAATCACCCGAAAGCGGCGGCGCGCACGCGCTCGTAGATTCGCGCTATCGCACCGCCCGCCTCCAGAACGTAGGCGTTCGCGCGAGCTTTTACGTCACCCAATTCAAACCTAACGAGCACCGAATTCAAACAAACCACCACTAGGCCGTATGTCGTCTAACTACTACAACTTTAACCGGATTGTCTCAATTTTTAATTTACATTCTACAATTATTACTCACTCTCATTTTCGATAAACAAGTCTCATTCAACCGGCTCGGTGGTCGAGTGGTCAACAAATTCTTAGAGAGCCCGGGAGACTAAATTGCAGCTTACTCCTATATATGATTATATACATAATCAGTAGGTATATACGTAATACAAACCAAAAAAAAAATCACATTCATTACTTTTGCCAATCTTTAAAAACCACACTCCAAAAGTCTAAACAAATGCAAACCGTCACCTGTTCCACGTGCAGTGGTTGTCCAAAATTCATTAACACGAATCAAAAAGACGAATATTATTGTTAATGAAAAAAAACAATAATATAACAATAACACTCTAAATTGCAATAATTGACCTTGAAATTGATAACGCACGAGGAAATGACGCCGTACGTTTATTGTGTTGGAAACGTGGCGCTTTATTTACAAAGTCGGAAACAATTAAAGCAACAAATTACACAAAAATAGTGTACATAGTTTGCTTCCTGATGAAAAGAACAGACGAGTCGTGGGCGTCAAACGATTCATCTCTTTCGTGGCTATCGATTTTCGTTAGGGCGTTCGTTGAAGAGAGACGCGCCCGTCGCGCAAAAGGGGCATGCGTGCCTGCTGCCGCCAACGCCGCCACCAAGGACGACGAGCTAGCGTCGCCGCCGATAATAAAACGTTAAAACGTTACAACCATTACTCGCAAAGAAATGAAACAAAAAAGCGCCGCCTTCGCAGTCATTCACTGCGCGCCGCGTCGCACGGCGACATTGAACAGCGCCCGAAAAAAGAGCAAACACCCTAAAAAACACAAAAATGCGCTCGAAGTGCACACGATGTGATGAACAATATTTAGCACGCTCTAAGATGCTAGTAAGTAACATGAGTAAAACAGAGGAAAAGTATAAGAGCGCGACACCACAAATTGAATCCAAAGACGGCGGGCATGAACGACGGTGACAAAAAGGGGTGCACCGCAGACGCATCGCGCCAAGGAGGGCGGAGGGCGCGACGTGTCTAACGCTATCGTCTATTAATAGCGCGGAAACAAGGTAAAAACACACGTGCACATGTGGTGCGCGGTATGTTAATTTCGTCTGCAGTCTGCACCCACAACTGCAGGCAGCCGGCACCCAACGTAGGGTGCAAAGCGCGGAACATCATCACGCGAAGCAAACAGGAAAGATGTTTTAAAGCAAAACCCCGCAGCTGCGTTGTTGTTTCAAAACTAGCAAAGTCAAAGAAGTTTTTTTCAGTTACTAAAACCAAAAATTGAAGTAAAGATAAAAATAATTAAAGTTCAAAAACATTGTAAACTTCGCAATCAAGGCAAATATTATTTTTTCAATTTCCTTGCCAGATATCAATGCGGACACACAATATATGCCCTGCGAGATAAAATTCCGACCAAAGTACCATTTCAGAATTAAAGCCATAACACACATGAAGCATTGTGTGTGCTATTATTAACTTATCCAATGCGCTGATAAGATCCCCGCGTTCGTGTTATATTGATATTGTATAATTCATCCAATTCGTGGAAGCGGCATCGCTGTCTGTGTTGGAGTGTTAGAGTGATGGAGCATGCATTGTCCCAGGGATTTCCCAATGTATAAAATTCGTAAAACAAAACGCGTAAAGCACACAACGAGCAAAGCATGCATGACTATAATTGAGATATTATTACAATTATGGCTGGGCGAAATGAAATAAAAACGGTTCCTGTTTCTCTCCAAGCGTTTTCAAACATAATTGTATGAATTGTCACGTTTCATTGCCTTCCCGCATGATAATGCTTAATTATATTGGGGTGTCAAAGGGAGAAATAAATGCTGGTACTACTTCTAGTTGCAATAGAACTGTTAGATATCTCCAAAGATGTCAATAATAATAATAAAAATAATAAAACACACACTCGACGCCCCTTCGCAGAAAAATCGAAGATTTTTAATGAAACTGCATGAGAGACTGCTGGGGCCGAGTGAAAGAGGACGACGGAATAAGGCTACGACGTGACCTAGCATATCCCATTGAGCTTTCTCCTCGGCGGCGCTCCGCCGTACAAGATCAGGGTACATTCAATGCGAGTTCGCGGCGGCGGTGTGAGTGCGCGCGAGCGAGACCAGCGAGACGAGAGCGCAATACGTACGTACGCACGAAACGGCGCAACGAGGTCGATGACCAGACGACCGCCGAACACATGACACAGAAAGAGATGCAGTGCGCCCCGCCGCCGGCAGCCAGCCAGCGGAGCCCGACCGCGGTTGCAACGCGCCCCGCGCCCGGCGCCGCGCTGCTTGCCGACTCTCGGCGAGATATAATAAGCATTTTCGTATTGTTTATGCCAATTTCGAAATCGCGAGAACGCGAGCATCTTAGAGACGACCTCCATCATCTGACCAACATCGGTCAATGACGAATCAAATTAAAAAAAAATTACCCCTCACCAAAAACACATTTTTTCTAAATGCATTTATTTAAATTATATTTTATAAATTAATATATAAACAAATTATTCTAATCACAGCAATTAAAAATAATTGCGTGCTTTGTATTTATTAATTGAACTTGAAACAAATGAAACAGATCATTAGCAATTGACCGCAATTAATTAAATAAACGTAATTGTACTTTCAAAGCCCTCAAAACCCTTTAAAGCGCAAAAAATCGATTGAATTATTAAAAGCTTCGTGCGTTGCAAGGCCGCCATTTACAAATAATTCATTGCAGCATGCAATGACATGACCTTATCGAAACACACAAAATGCGCTTGTTATTAATTATTCTGGAAACCGCACAAGAAGTAATCAAATATACGCGATGAATTTGTGAGCGCGTATTTTATTTGCTTATGTACACACACAAACCGTGGGTGTGTTTGCGTTTCTATGGAACTGTTGCGTCCGATAACGACGACAAACGAGCGAATGATATCATTCGTTATCAATTGATTTTGTTCATACATCATACACATAAAGCGAATATAAAGCAAAAAAAGTTCACATTCGTGACTGACTCATCAGTTGATATTGAGATAACCGCTTGTAATTGGCCATTGTACAACTCATATGACAATGTGAGGTTAGAATAAAAACAAATCTTGTTTTATTTGTTTTGATTAGATATTGTCGCGCAAATCGAATGCGTTCCATGCTAAATATGCAATAGTTTTTTAACACTTCGCATGAATCGAGGTTTAATGTTCAAACTTATCAACTAAAGAAACAAAAATCAAATGCGTAGACGCAAAATAGTAAACAAAACAAACGAATTGAGCAATAAACAAACTTTTGTTTTGACAATCAGAAACAGCGCACCAGATCACATACAGTTTATGATCATACTTGCGCTGTTTTGTTTGATACACAATTTGTTTGTAGTCGCACAATCGCAACGAAAAAAGCGAGACGATGCAAAAACAGTTTCGGGTTGTGGTAGGCCAGGCCGTCGCACCCACACATATTTACGTGTATATACACTGTGTCTGCGTGTATATATATAAATGCGCGTGTGGCAGTGAGGGAGAGGCCGATGCCGGCGTAGTAAATAATAAATACATTAATATGAAAATATACCTTGTGAGTGTTCGGGGTTGGCGCCTTAGAGAAGGCACTTGGTGACGATGTGCGATGGGATCGTCCTCGGCGGATGCGCTGCTTGACTGGCTAGCGATGTGCAGAAAAAACGAACGTACGTCGCCGCCCTTCGTTGCACGAAACTAACGAAGTAAAATGAGCGAAGGAAGTTTTTAACCACAATGTGCACCCCCCGAATTTGTGTCGGTAGCTTGATAGATCAAACTAATTTGTTTGTTGGGTTTTTGCGATTGCAGGATCAGAGTCACTATTTCGCGTCGTAGCAGTTATTACCTACCCGTTTCTGCTACTGTTACTGCTGCCACCGTACTTGTCATCCGCTCTCACTGCTTGCGAGACTAGGATTGGGAGGATTGGGAGTACGACGAGTTCGAGTCGCGAGTCGTGAATCGTGAATGATCGCGCAGCGCTGCCGACGTCACAGATCGTATATTTACTAAATGTTATTTTTAAATGCTTTATAAAACCTAACATGTCAATACAACTTGAAATTGATTGGAAAATATATGAATCCTAATGTTTTTTGCTGTTCTATTTGTTGCTTCCCTCCGAATTTGTTTAATAAATAGTTACACCCTAAATTTAGCAAGGTGAATTGTCGTGAATTGTGACACGACACTACGCAGGAACTTAATATTTGGATTGATCTTAACCCGTACTCACCACAAAATGATCCTTGCAGCTTGCCACTGACACTTTTTACACCTTCCGGTATCGTTGCAGTTCTTTTTCAACTAGTTTTTGGCGATTTTTGCTAGAATTGCAGACAGGTTTGCATTCCTGCGGGGCGTTGCGTGCGCGAGCGGCGGAATCTTGAACTACACGACACAAGTCAACATGATGGCCGACGAATCCAGTGAGGTTAGACCGCAGTTCGGAAATCGTTTTCTGCGCGACGAAGAAGACGTCTTTGCACACAATGCTTGGTACGAATTATTTATTACGTTTATTTAGTTTAGTCAAACGGGCGTGTCATACTCGCCATCGTAAGAAACCGATGCACGGTGGTCGCTTCCTCACCGACAAGTCGTATGTTTTTGATTTTAACGCATGGTAGGCAACCGAATGTGCACGAAAACTTTAAATTCAATAATTCTTTTGACAGGGATGATGTCGAATGGGATGAAGAACAAGAAAACACTGCGAGGGATAAAGTAACACAGAACGGTGTGGTGAAATATTCGAATGATGAATTAGTTCAATTGGAATTAAACGCTGATAAACATTGGGACGCGTTTTATGACGTGCATACTAATAGATTTTTTAAGGACAGACATTGGTTGTTCACCGAGTTTCCTGAACTTAAAGATGAAAGTAATAAATGTATATTTGAAGTTGGCTGTGGTGTAGGGAATACGATTTTTCCTATTTTGCAGTACTCAAAGGATAGGGAGTTGTTTATATATTGTTGTGACTTTAGTGCTAAAGCAATTGATATTTTGAAGGAAAATTCAGAGTATGATGCAAAAGTTTGTAATGCTTTTGTTTTGGATGCAACGCAGGATAATTGGCAACCTCCAATACCTGAAAATTCAGCTGATGTTGCAGTGTTAATATTTGTTTTATCAGCTATACACCCAGAAAAGTATTATTTTAATTTTTTTAATTCATCTGTGACTAACAAAAATGCTTTCAGATTTCAAACTGTGGCTAAACAACTTTATCGATTTATAAAACCAGGTGGTGTGTTATTATTCCGGGATTATGGCCGTTATGATTTGGCACAATTAAGATTTAAACCAGGAAGATGTTTAGGTGAAAATTTTTATGCTCGTGGGGATAATACTCGAGTGTATTTTTTCACACAAGAAGAAATTCGTGAAACATTTGAAGCAGCTGGCTTTGAACAAATCGACAATCGTGTTGACCGTCGTTTGCAAGTGAACCGTGGACGGATGTTGAAGATGTACAGGGTGTGGATCCAAGCGAAATTTCGTAAACCTCTTTTAAAATAAAACCACATGAATGTTTTAAATTTGTTTCATTAGAAGTAGTAGTGTTTGTGACCACTTATACAATAACATAAAAATTAATTTAAGTTATACTTATAATTTGTAATCCGCACCATATGCTCCACACTTGTCCTGCGAAGTTAATTAATTTTTACAAAAACATAAAATTTCAAATGATTTGTTCGATTGTACGATTTCAGTCCCAGTATTGTGCGTTAACAAAGACAAAAATGCGCAGGACATACCGGTGCAAGTCTTCCAAAAACGAAAGAAAGCTATGAACAACACACACCTCTACTCTACTTAAAACCTAAGTACGAGAAATGGAAGCGCAACCGCTGCCGGCGTGCAGCAAATCTTTGTACACGGTGCAACACCGACGCGCGCGCAGCGCACTCCACGCTCACGACGTTCAAATCTCTCAATAAATAATCTCTGAATAATTTCATTTCGAATATAAATATCTTACTTGTGTCTCCTTAAATATATAAATCCACTAGAAAAAGTTAAGGAAACATTCCCGCGAACGCAAGCAAGCACACGACTTGCACTCGCTTTTACGTTTGTTACACGTTCAGAAAACTTGGTGTATTTATTAATTTGTCATCATTTAATTTAGAATATCAGTACGGGACGTGCGGTTAGTAACAGCGGCCAATTCGTTTCATGCAAATGGGGTAAAAAGATGACGGTCGCCGCGTTCACCGATGAGTTCGTTTGTTTGTTTCAGGGGACGGAGATGGCCACTGACAATTTGCAATTGTTTCGTGCGTTGGTCAAATGGCGCGTTTTCTTTTGGAGGGGTCTAATGATGTTAAATCCCTTTCTGCATATATGCAGAATGCACACTTTCGCAAACGAATTTATATTGACTCTGAAATTAGAAAATTTGTAAAGTTAAATGTTTGAATGTAGAAGAAAACTTCAGAAACCTACAGCATTCTGAATCATCATGGCTCGCTGTTCGCGCATGGTGCGAACAATACTGAGTGGATAGACGGGCTGCCCGGCTTCCATAAGGCACATTGCAGTCTCCATGAGCACGAGAACTCCGGTGCGTCCAATGCCAGCGCTGCAATGCACTACGACGGGCGGGTCGTCACCTGGGGAACGTTGCCGTGCGTCGCGTACGCGCTGCGTGAAAGCCAAAAACTGCGCGGGCGAATCTGGCACACCATGATCAGGCCAAGCCACATATTGCATATGGCGGATGGTTCGTTCGACATTTGTCTTTTTGAACAATTTGAAAAACAAACAGTTGTTTAACAGGAAATGTTTAAGGTTAAATGCAAACCTACCTTAATATCGGTTAGAATTAAATCCCGAAAGACAAAACTACCAGACTCGTGCGTGTGTTCCTCAGTGCATTTTACTGTAACATTTGTCAAGGAAAGCGTGTCGTTAAGACTCGGCCAATATTTGACACATTTAGCTCTTCCGCGTTCAATGACTGTTGTTAACATGACAATGAGATCACAACCGCCTTCGAGCACCATTTGCCAAAAATCTTCAATTGTGTTTTGAAGCGGACCCTGTGTTGCGATGTATTTATTCACCAACTCACTATTTGCAATTATCATATTAACGTAATTAGCGTTAATATAATCACCCGTTGGCGACGCGTTCAATATCACTCTTGTTGAATCATCTATCAAATAATTATACGTACAGTTAAAACATCAATTAGGTAAAATTGAAAACTTACAAGGCGATATGTCACGGTAGCGATTCTTGCTGACGTTCTTGGATTTCGCGGCTTCATCACAGATCAAATCCGGATGCTTCCTATAAAGCAACTCATATTGCGAGATAAGCGCGCCACTCGCCAAACCGTCCGCCAACAACAAAATGCTTTGCTCCAAAGCATTGCTTGGCGACGGCGGTCGTAGAATCTCATCAACTGGCACGTACTGATAAGGCGGCTCCTCGTACTCCTCATCAACAATACCATACAACGCATTGGGACGCACAACTAACGTTAACTTACCACCGTTCAAATCACGAGCTTCGTGAATAATCGCGACCACATCAGCGTGTAACGCATGCTGAACGTCCTGACCATTGATGACCAACAACTGGTCACCTTCAGTCAAGCGCGGATTACATTTATCAGCGGGAGTATTGGTAGCAACACGAGATACAACAATAGGTACCTCACGTGTTGTCCCACCTTTTACGTTAAACCCATATTTTCCCATCTCGTCTGGGAACATAACAATAGTCACTTGACCATCGTCGAGTGCGGCTTGTGAAACTGGTGAGTGGCTAGCGCTGTACGGCGGCGTATCGTACAAGCCGTTGGAGGTGGGTGATGGTGGCTCCTCATCAGCGTAGCTTAAAACCCGGCCGGCAAGGCCGGGTGAAAATGGCCCCTCAATTGTTCGGTCAAGAAAACCCCCGTCGCTAATGAAACGATTATAATTTGGAATAGGCGAAAAACGAATGATCGATAAGGAACGTGAATACAAATGCCGGGACAAACATTTGTCGTGAATTAACAAAATGACACAACGAAGGAGGTGTCATGTCACTTTGACATAAAAATATATAAAAAAACAACGAAACTTACTCGTCTGATAAATGCGTGCTTTCCGCCCAAGCTTTTCGGGGTTCTTTGGAGCCTAGCGATGTGACTTTGTTGTCGTAGGGACGTGGGGGTCGTGCCGGAGCTGGTAATACTTTACCTTTATCTTCTAATGCTGGTGGAGGAGATGCTTTCACCTGGGTTTACACACAAAATACTTTTTGAAGAAAAAACGTTCGGTTCATCATTGAATCTAGGCAACTAAATGTACACCAAAATAACTTACAAATGTTTTGCTCGGTGATCGAACAAATTTCCGTTCTAGTTTACCACGTTGTTTGACATCCGCCACAGTTTGAAATTCGGTCCGTCCTGAGTAGGTGAATTTCGAGCCCAAGGAAAGCGGAAATCGGCGTCGCACTTTTGGCGAATGCAAACGAAAGAATGTGTGATGCTCGACACACGCCTTCCATAAAGTTTTCGACGATCTGTAAGTTTCCATGTTGAAGCCTAACAATGTGTCGTAATTCTCCGACTGTAATATAAAATTGTAATAAATACCTAATCACGGTAGTTAATCAAAGCAATAATTACCAATTCACGGCGCAGTTGGATAAAAAAGCGTCTACGTTTGAAGGAAATTTTCATGATTTTCGACCATGAAAATGTGTTAATACGTACACAGTTCTGAAACACAACTAACCCAATAGACGTCACACCTAGATAAATCTCTTTGTCGTGGTTGTCTTTAGCTTGGTGCAATTCAACACCGTACATGTCAACCCGCTTCGCGTGGTCCAGAAAATTAAATTCAGCGTCCGCAGGTAACTGTCCTCTGCGAAATTTAAGACAAAACATGGTGAAAAATGTAAATTTACTCATTTGTTTATTTTCATAAAGAAACTCACTTGTGCAATTTGTGTAACTCTGAAATTTTGCGTTCGAGATCTTCATTTTGTCCTGGTACTAATTTTAGGTTAGACAAATAGTTCGTGCCGTGTTCATCAGGCTGATAATCACCTAACTCAGCTACAAAATCAATACAAATGATTCATGTGAAAATGACTAAGTTTGAAAGCATTTAACATGCATGATTATTAATTCACTTACATTGTACAATATAGCTAGCCAAAAGGCATGCAGTGGACGGTGGTAGATACAAACGAGATTCGAGAATATCGCGTCGTACTTGTAAATAAAATTGATATCGCGTGTATTCTTCCTGCAGTTTGCTTGGATCGTTGACGTAGAATTTAACGCGGAAGTGTAGCACTTTGTCAGCACAACCATTAAGCTGCTTTTTAATAGATTTATTCAGATCTAGCCATCTCTGCAAACGACAACGTTAACAAAATGACGCCACACTTACTTAACTGTTTTCTTATGAAATATTGCTTACCATGCATTCTGGTTTGTTATTCATCGGAGTACATCCATTCTCACTGAACTGCAAACCAAAATAATCCTTTTCCACCAACTCCAGATGAGTGTAGACTTGATCCAGTAGTTGCTGGCCCTTCGCCCGTTTCTCCACATGAAAAGTATGCTCAGTGTCGTCAAGAAACAACACTTTCAAGTCGAAACCCTTCAGCGTACGGCCACGCTCGGCAGCCAGTTCAAGCGCGTGCACATTATACGTGCCGCTAGAGCTGCCGAAAGTGCGTTTTGATACACTCTCGATCATCTCCGATGAGTCCACCAGATGAAGGGTGAACGATGTGGACGGAACCAATGAGGCGCAGGGGTTGAAAAGCGGTAGCTGGAAAGTCACATTCGCAAGTTGATTTTAGACAATATGAAGTGACAAGTGAGGTTAAAACTATTGTAATGCGATCGCTCGAACGGACTTCTATCGCATTGTAAACAAAAGGCAATCGTCACCAACGCAGATCACTCACCCCTGTCGCGCTTATTGGTGTTGTGCGCTCATCATGGTACTGTGTATCATGCTGATGCTTCCATCGCTGGGCGAAGTGGCACTATAAGCCCTGCTTAGCGAAAACGCAACTATCTACTCGCTTTGCTTGATAATAAACGCTTATCTTTACGCGGCGGCGATGCAAGCATCTTGTGGCGGTCAGACGTGCATGGCGGGGTCCGCGCGCCGCCCGAACCTCCCGTATTCGGCAGTTGATTACGCGACTGGCACCGCTCTTCGGTTGCGCTTTGTCCGTTATCGGGCGCACGCGATCATCGTACCGTTTGCTGTCCATGCACCATTGTGACATTTGCGTCGACATATGCAACCCAATATACACCAAGAAGACGTCACTATTGTAACTACCAAGAACTACCCTCAGCGACTTTTAATTGCAATTGTTTATATTTTTAACAATATTTATATATTTTTAGTTAAATATTTCATGTATTAAAACAAGTTTTAATCAATATCATTCAATAACTTGTACAATATAGTTTTTTAAAATGTAACTTATTTTTAGTTCCGTTGTTGCCAGCAGATGTCGCCCTAGGTATACAACGAAATGATAATTAACACAAATTATTAATTGCAACTTTAAATCTAAATATAAATAAGTAATTTTGAATTCCACGTATGTCTTTAAACCATAACATGTGTGTAGGTTTATAATTTTTCTAAAAAAAATAGTGTATAAACAATTTTTTAGTTTTTTCACTTCAAAATTTGATCAAAAAGCTTTTAGGAAATGTTTGAAAACGATAAAACAATTGTAAAACATTGGTGGTTTGTTTCAGTTTGTTTACAACATGTTTAAGGGTGAAAACATACTAATTTGGATGTTAAAAAAAGCTTTAAACAAATGTTTTCACTCATAAAACCACAATTTTAATGTTTATTTCATTTTTCCGCTCCAACTTTTGCGTGTTTTTGTAATTCCAACTTAGGCCAGTGTTCAGTTTGTTGATTAGGTACTTGCAGACGAGTATCCTGGGGCTGCAAAGGCGGTGGCGACAATCCCGCGATTCTTGCGTTTCCTCCGCGAGCAGCGTGACGGCGCGTGTGGCCTTTGAGGCGATGCGCCGAACCGAGCCGCGCTACTTGCCGCCTCCGGCCGCGTTCACCCGCCGCCGGTTGTTAGTTTGCGAGGTAACAGCAAGCCGTCCGCAACGTCCGGCTAGCCACCGCGCGTCGCAACCTTCGCATTCGCGAGCACGCCACCGTCGGTAGCGAACGTGGCACGAGTCTTGTGTAAATTGCACAAATTGTGCTTCGCCGCCTCTCCCATCGTGTAAGATCAACCCGTATGTGGTGGGTCTATAAGTGTGAAAAACAATCCACACAACTTACCACAACCGAACTTTCAACACTTTAAACGCACATTCAATTTTTCCATTTTTTTGAATTAACATTTTTGAAAGAAATCATTTTTGTCCTTTTTCGCGCGTAAATTTGCAAAAATCACATCAACTACGAACGGCTTGCGAATAATACGCACCATCGCACGTTGCGCTCCCAATGCGCATTTACATAAGTAAATTTATTTCACATTTCACGAGATATCCGCTTGAAATTCGTACAACGATTTTTTCGCGCTTCGCCGTTTGCGTATTTCCCACATGGCTTGGTAGGTGGTGGCGGCGGCGGCAACGTCCGCACATTGCGCGGCGAATAACGAATTCGCAGCAGTGTAGATTACGTAACGCGCAAACCGTGTGTGCCGTCGCGCCGCCCCAACGCATTCGGGAGACGGGATGCTAATTGAAATCATGCTACAAAAACTGAAGTGGATCTAAGCACATCAAAAGCCCTTTTTTACGTCATTACTTTTCATACGGCAAATAAATAATATTTGAAATATTAAACACACAAACACAAAACAAACACACCTTGTTTATACATACAAATTGCTAGAACAAGAAACAAAACAAAATATTTTAATTTCATTCCAAAATTAATAAACATTCGAATCGTGTGTATTCCGTGCACGTGGCTGCGCGCACACCAAAAAAATAAAACAAGAAACGTTAGCGCGTATATTATTCAATCAAATTTCGCTTGGCTTCACCGGGGGCGGTACGACGAGTCGAGGAATTCCTGCGTTGTGCGCGATCTTAACGAGCTCAAACGCACGGCATGCGTGCGGCTTGCGAGTCTTCGCTCGCCGGCGCGCACAATCGAAGACATAAATTAACGCCGCACTGAGTTGAAACACATTAAAGTCGCAAACAATTAATGCCCAAAAACGGATCGAATTCTTCTATTATCCACACTTCCTAACTTAGGCTTTTTCCGTATCGGCGTAGAAAATTGAATGTGCGTGCACCGGAAAACACGCTGATTTTCACTACTAACGAAAGCTTGACCGACAGACCGCACGCGTGAAGAGCGCAGACATGCTGTAATCAGACGCATCCAGCACGAAAATTGATGTGGTAATGGAGGAGAAGAAACAGTACAGTGCGCTAACGATCGACAGGGCGGCGTTTTTATTATTACGCGTCAAGAAAGCGTTCAAGAAGAAGAAACTGCAGCGCAAAGAGCGCGAACGGTAAGTTTTTCAAACATCAAACATCACAACAACAACAAAATATGAGCACAATCAAGCGCTTGTTGTTGTATTATTTTTTATCATTACTCTTATCAGATAACAGTGATATCATAATGTAGCAAGTAATATATTTACGTTATCAATCTACGAAGCGCAGTACATCATTTTATTTCATTGTGTAATTGTGTATAACAAATTACAATGGCATCAGATTTAGTACTTGCTATAATAGTGGTGGTTTCAATATTTTGTATCATCTCGTTGGTGGCTCTATGCAAACGCTATAATAAAAAACAAGAAATAAATTCGGAACCTGCAGAACCACAACGAGAAACTGAATTACAACAACGAAATAATGCAATAATTACAATTGAAACATGTGAACCACAAATGATCGAATTATCAAGCTTCAATCACGTTCAAGTGCCAAGTGAATCGCCGATCACTTTTGTCGAAACGGAAACCGTGACACCTTCAGCACCCGTGTTTGAAGATGTCCCAGATGAGGAGCCAACCTATTTTTTTGCTGGCCAAAATCCGGATTTTGCTGCAATACAAAACGAATTATTCGATAAGTATCAGTCGCAATCGTCATCGAAGCCTGTACCAAGTTTAGCGATGACACAATTACAACGAGTTGCTGTTAATATGTTCAAAGTGGACCAAAGAGTGACTCAATTGAACCGAACCTCCTATGCCATCGATGTCGAAACCTGCAGAAGAGTCCAAAATGAACTGAAGGATATCATAGCTGACGTTGTAAAAATCAACTGCATCGAAAGCAACGAAACACAACTGCAGAAAAGGATGATGAGGCAAATGCACAGCTTTCAGCTGCAAATGGAAGAATTGGTGGAAAGTATACATAAATCTTCAATAAGCTCGCGGTGTGTTACATTAATCAAAAAAATTGATAACAATGATGATTTGAGGGAAATCGAAGCTGATTATCGAGTTATTTTATCGATGAACGACGAAATAAGTTTTCAGAAGAACAAAACATGCTGTATAAACTTAGAATAAACGGAGCAGTGAGAGTTAATTTATTTATGTTAAGCTCAAATAAATTCGAACTAAGATGTTTTCTTAGTTTAACTACAAATAGAAAACAGAAGGTAATATCCGCGTTTGCGTACGTAGTTTTTTTCCCTGCGGTATTGGGTAAACCACTCAAATTATTTATTTACATCTGAAAAAAAATATATAAATTTTGCGACGCGGAGTGAGGTCAAACAAACACTCACATACAAAGCGTGGGTTCCTATGGGAACACACGTGAAAGTAAAAATATGTTACAGGGCGCAGAGCCTCTCTAGAGTACTGTGAGGTCAAGAGTGATGCTTTAAGGTTAAAAAAACGTTGAAAAAAATGTCATTGTAAATCATTTTATATCATTTTATACCGTAACTTATTGTTGGGGAACATTTATTGTTTTTTGTCGCGCATCCCTAAAATCAAATCGAACGTTAATTGTTGCGATGTTGACGACGATGTTTATAAATCTGGTTACGAGTTACGATGTCGATAGGAGTGAATTATAATGAGGGATGAATATTCATGGTGCACATTCCGCTCTCGTGTGCATGTGCCACGCACCCTGGACGATAATATATTCGGTTGACGTTGTGCCTTGCACACGCGCTTTTCTTTCTGGGACACGATGTCACTGTGTTCCCAGACTGATCAATTTAGAACGTGTCTGACCTAATAGAAAGTCTGGTGAAGAGTATGGCGCCCTTGGCTGCCGAAAATAATGTGCCGCATCGCAAGAAGTAAGACGCATTGATTTTCATCGAATGACCGCCGCCGCTGGCAGTATGGGGCGTGAAATTCGAACAGACGCATGCAAAGAGCACCATTTATAATTCGTGTCGCGTTGGCGGCGATTTCCACGCGAGTCGCGACCTTTTGCAATCGATACACATTTGAACGCTCCAACAAATCAACCAAATCGCACCGCAGGACTGTGATACGACTAATCGCTTGATGTAAAACATGTTTTCATGTCCGTTTTGGTCAATAATAAACTCGTTCAATACAGGAAGAAATTTGTAATGCATGTTACCATTCAATGTTCAATGACATTCGACTTTGGCTGATTGAAATGTTGCGCACGTTTTCGGATTACTACGTTTCAGGCCAAACCTGTCAATGGTACGTTCTTGTCCTGCTAATGGGATTCTCGTTTTACAAAACTACACAAACCGTACTGTTTTATGTATACTGAAAATGTGAAATATAATTTAAGGGTTAAAGTATCAAGGCTTCCATTAAAAATAAAGTTTTTTCTGTTTTGGTAGAAGCTGTGAAAAAATAATTACCAATGGAATTTCGTTTGTTTGAATTTCAAGTGCACTGTAGAGTATTTTCCAGTTCCACTATGCTATTTTCTTGCTTCATTCCCGGTCCTTGAATTCTTACGTTTGGATGGAAGTGTTTTGTATGGAGCATTGAGTGGGATCAATGCCGGGAATCCGGAATCACCAATAATCATTGACCTATTGTTTGCAGCCACATTCGCGTCTCTCTCTCGTTTTGCATTCGCATCGCGCACAATGCAATTCCGCTCCAGACGCCATCAATGCACCATACCCCGCCGGATTACGGAAATATCGCTTGATACGATCCAGCATCCAGGTTTTCACCTAGTGATTCCAGGCATTTCTTACAACTCCTGACGTTAGGTATATTTCTGCTTCGATTAAATTGCACGCCAACAATGCGCTAGATATTCGGTAAACCACACTGCTTGCGTTTCTTTAGTAAGTAAATATCCTGCAACGCGATCTACGCCAATCTCAACCCTTAATACAATAAAATAATGTTAGTTTTAAAAATTCAAAACATGCACAAAGTAAATTTCATTTTTCCAGAAAACTGTGAGTAATGGTAAGTAAGAAAATGAATAAAACGAATTACGTTTCAATTACGCGCCACGGATAATTCCGCGGAAGAATGAATCAAGAAGTACGACGAAGAATGACACTCTAGTTCTTTCGACAAATCAATTATTTATGCTTGTTTAACGTCCAACATTAAAAACATCATTAAACTTGTCATTTATTTGCTGCTTGTTTTTATTTTCAAGTCAATTGAAGTCATGCACGTTAATTAATTACTCAGAATATAAATAAATAAACAAAGAAATAAATCATTTCAACGTTATAATCAAGAACCAAAGCCAAAACGCACGTGTGCTTCCTGCTTGTGTGCTGTTATTGATGTGATTTCTTCGGTGTAATTGTCGCCGGAATGTAACAAAATCGGGTAACACGAAAAAGGTCAAGGCCATGTTACATGGATGAACAACAACCGGCGGGCATAAATAAGGCGGAGTGGAGCGAATAAAATGTACAAAATGGCCGAGTCCTGTGAGGATGTTTATTGCGGCCGCGGCTTTGACGAAGCGAACTATTCCTTCGTATCGCTTTACGCGAAAACCTGCCGGGTTTTCTTTCTTTTACCCGCATCGTTGATGAACGAAGCCTGGCGGACTTTTCATCTTTTCCACGGCGTATTCAAAGCGTCATTTATTACGAAACTCTGTATGGTCCGCCCACTCGCAGACGCTAAGTTTTTTTACGCACGAAATGCGGAATGCGTAAATGCGAACCAGGGGGTGGAATTGCATCCACGTGTATCTGCTGCGCTACATAGAAATTGTGTGCCGCGAGCACGCACAGACGATACTAAAGTCGTTGGTGTTGAATCGTACCACCCGCCCCCACGATTATCATAATGCGGCAACATTTAAAACCGCCTACGAATTTTCGTCAAGTTATGTAACATCCACGAATGTTACAACTCCAAAAGGTTAAAATAGTTTTAGCATAAAAACTTTTTCTTTTTTTTTGTTTTTTTTTTCTTGGATTTGGATTGGTTGTATCAAATTTAATCAGCAAAACCAAAATTAAGGTGTCTCGTTAATTATTTAAGCGTGTGCAGTGCACAGCACCGATATATACCTAGATATTTGACTTCCAGTTGACATTCGCCGGAGCCAGTGGCACGCGGCGGCCCCCACGACACTAAGGACATCGCAGGTTGACTTTTACTAGGATTTACGAGTATTATTTCGTGTGGGAATTATACGTGCGCACCCACCGACAACGGCGACGAACGAATTCGCCAATAAACTTTTCCTAGCTAGCAGTACGTGCCAGCCAGCAGGACGAAAAGGACGAAATTTTGTTAGACTTCCCCCGTCGCGTCCGATCAGGCTGGCCGCATCGCTTCCAAAAGGCCAAACAACTGAAAGCAACTTTGCATAGCAGTGGAACAACTTTATGTTGATCTAAGAACGTGGAAGTTTATTTTCCTTTTATATGTCGTTTCCACTTTCCACCAATTCGTGTGCTAGCTTCCGTCACACATATTTGTCTTTGGTTTTTCTTCATCTCATTGTTGAAAACCAGAACAAATTCCAAGCTCTGCGAGTTCCAAAAATATTCCACTGATTACAAAATAATGTAATAATAACGGTAGATAACACGGTACCGATAACTTTTGATTAATTCATCATGGTTTTAATTAAAATGTTTTTGATTACACGAAATATTTGTGTGGTTACACAACCACCAACATGAGAGTTGATAATAATTTGTGTTTTTGCACCCTGAGCGTAATGCAAAATATGATAGGGGTGGACGCACAATGTGCACAAGTTAGTAAAGTTAAATTTTCGATATGTCCGAACTAATTATTTGATAGATGAGGCCGTCCGTCATAATTTCCGTGGAGTAGAGAGTATAATCGATACAACGTGCGAGCCTACGCGTCGCCGACCTCCATACCGAATAGAATAACAAGCTATACGTGTGAGAAAATACTTCCCGTTTTCCACCCCGAAGGAAAGAGCGTTTGAAACTTACTATTTCAATATTTTCGACTTAAAACTTAATGTTGCTTCAGAGCCGAGCTCGTCATAAAGAATTCAAAGTCGGGAGTCCTCGTTCGTCGTCCACGTACTTCAAAATGCATTTTATTGGTTTTCTCGAAAATAAATTTCCTATTTTCTTTAAAGGGCTTTATAATTCGTTTCTCCTTACTGGCGTTACTTGTAACGCGAGTGCGTTTAATTCGATTATTATGCCGGCGTGGGCGGGTAAATAAAAGAAGTTTTCAGAACAGCGAACATTCGCATTCGAACTATCCATTAGTTAATTACGTTCGGTAATATATCATTCTGCACTTATCGTGACTATTGGCAGGCGCAGAGAGTTCGAGTTGATTTCCCTGTATGGAGTTTTGACTGAGCGGCGGCAGGCGGTAGTGGTGGTCCCGGCGCGTCGGCGGCGCGATGGTTCGAAATCACAACTCGAACACCGCACATGTTCTGGTTGTGCAGGTTCGTTGTTGACCGCCGGAGAGCCCATTAATATCGGAGTTATTGTACATGGACAAACAATAATTTTCAGTCGAACTTCCCTGTTACCACATGGCACGCGTGTTGTTCAACAAATATGAATATAAATGCAAGCCGTGCATGAGTAATTGGCGAAACCTTCATTTGGTATTAGACTTGATGTTCAATGCTAGATTGCTCTTCTTTGTATGGAATTCAATTTGAATATAATTCGAACATCGATACTTAACGAAACATCAAATGATATAATTATGCCGTGGTGAACTTATTATTGAATAGACTGAATAGAATTGAGACCCGGGTTCCGCACACCCAGCAACCCCAACGTGAAATTTAACCCGCTTACTGTTCATTAACATGTAGATGTAGATGTAGAGTTGTAGACGAAGCTTATTTGAACTTCATCAACGTGTGGGTCATGTATTTTGTTTGTTTGCGATGAAAAATTTATAGCCCGCCATGAACAAACATTGTATATGAATGGGGGGCGGCAATAAGTAAATGTATACTTGGTGTGTGTCCAGCAAATTGCATTCATTAATCAATTAATTTAAATAGCATCCGTTCTATTTTCTAAAACTTATCGAAAGTGTGACTATTTGCATGTCTGAATGTCTCTTCAGGACGTTCACCTCGAGGGATTCAAGCAACAAGGAGGATTCGAGGAGTTGCAGGAGCGGCTAAAGCAGCTCAAGCACAATTACAGTTAATAACTTGATGATTCTAATTGTGTGAAAATTGCGTTGACGTTTCTACTTCTAGTACTCCCTAGTCGCATCAAAAGCAAGCCTGCACCATTGATTGTATAGTATTCGTTAAAGAAAACAAGGAAACACATTTATCATTTTTATTACGTTGCTTAAGCTGTGGAAGCGGCCGCCCCTTGCTTCCTAGGGTGCCCGACTATATGCTGCAGGAATCCAGTAAAAAAATTCTGATACCAAAAGTGAACAACAAGGAAATAACGGAAATAAACTTGTTTCGGTTTCATGCTTTCTACAATGCAGCAAACCCATTTATTTGATTATTGACATCTATTTTTTTATTCACAAATAAATAATAAAGCAACTTCACACACAATCCGTATTACCTACATGTCCGCATTGTGTTGGTAAACAAGCACGGCGAATGTAAACACATGTTTGAAACAAAACAAAACAAGCGATGCTTCAATCGATGGCGGCAACGTTGGAGTTGCTTCGCCTCGTTCGAGCAGTACGTGCCATGCCACCGCTGAAGATCGATGTCTTCGCCTGGCGCATGTTGATCTCCACCAGACGCATAAAACGCTCCTGGCAAGCATCGATGTAATCCTCGTATTCTTCGCGAGTTACAATCACATCCAACGCCCCGCCATCTTTAATCGCACGTACGTCTAACCTTGTTTCCTGCAGCTCGTCTAGTATCTTATGAAACTCTTCCTGCTTATCATCGCCGTAGTACTCAATCATATTAAATCTAATAGCATCAAGACGTGCTGAAATATTGATGAATAAATTAAAAATCATAGCCTGCCGAAGTTGCTTACAGGAAACATCATGGAAAACTTTGTTTTCTGGAGTGTTTGTTTTTAACGTGTTTTGAACACTGGACACTCGTTTGGGAAGGTCCTGCTTTTCTAGGGATACTGGCGTTACATACGTTGCAGGTTGCGTTCCCGGATTTTCATTGTTTCGGTTCTTTTCGTCTAGAATGGCTCCAAGGCGGTGGGCTTTCTCCAAAAGTGTGCTCCGCAATTCCCACACATCGCATTCGTCTAAACCCAGTACGAAAGCTTCTAAATCTTGGTTTAGCTTGCGCCGTTCCAACGTGGTGTTGTTGGAAGCGTGCACGCGGTTCTTTAGGTCTTTGTAAGCGCGGATCCAATCTTCGGGCCGTTCGTCCATTTCTACGTTTGAACTTTGACACAGGTCTAAATAGCTCGGCGATTTGAACTGATAACCGTGGATGTCGATCAAACTCTCGCACTTGTCCAGACTTACCGTTGAGGTCGTGGTGAATAATGGCGCTGTCTTGTTCTTGCGTAGTTTGTGTAATTTCCGAAGCACGTTGGTACTTTTACGGTCGTTCGATTTTTCGCGTTGTTTGGCTACCTGTGCGCCCATTTTTATTCCGTGTCAATACCTGAACAATGACTGATACAAGTGAGAGACGACTTTTACCGCGGTTACCAAAATATTCGATAAGATAAGCGATTAGCAATTGAGACAATCACAGCGATGACTGAGTAATCTTTCAAAAACAAGGAACATAATACACATATTGCTGTTTATTAAATCTAGATGTCACTGTTACATTTAAGTCGTATTTCAATATAAAAAAAAATTAATACAAGTAATAGGTTTTTGTAGTATAAGGAATAAAACTCAAAGGCTTAGATTTAAACCTCAGTTCCAGCGTAACGATTTTCAATATATCTTCGTTCGTTGAATCGTTTGATCGCTTGGCGCACTTCGCTGATCGCTTCATCCCTGGCAATTTGCACGCGCTGATCGCCCCCCGGCTCGATCAAGTCCAGACGCATCAGTGCAGACTTCAAAGCATCGTCAAGCACTTTGAACTCGGGATTGTCCGTTTGCCACTCATAGCTTTCGTTGATTTGCGTCTTCAGTATCTCTAAATGTGCTAGGATTGTGTCAATATCCTGCAAGTACTGTTCCTCTCGACTGTTGCGTACGTGATCTTGATGGGGTAAAGAACCAACTTGCATCTTCTGCTTCAAGTTCTTGCACGAAGCCTGCACACGTTGCTTAATCGCTTGACTAAGCTGTTCCTGCTTTTGATTGAGTTTGTCTTTAAGACTACCGATCTGAATAATCAATTGAATGAGACGGTCATCTAAATCATTGTACTTATTTAAATCTTTGCCATCAAACTCTTCCACAGCTACCTTTAACATAATAGACTCTTGGTTTAAAGTGCCAAGGAATTGTTCGGTTGGGTCATTTTCTAGGACAATGTTTTCCACATTCGGTACATAAGTAGCATGCACGTGAACTTGTTCATGTTCGTCTTGTAACTGAGTAAAGTTAGGACAGCTCTTATTACTCTTCAAAAGTCGCTCTTGATCATTGTCCTGCACGTAAACAGTGTCATAGTTAGTTTCCATCAATTGCTGGCTTGATACGTAAATAGAAATAGGTCGGCGTTTTGCACTAGGTGTTAACCTAGCAGTAACCAAATGACATTCATTCTGATTTTCATCTTGAGGAGTTTGACCTAAGATGCTCTCTAGCCCATCTCGAACATCCGAAAGAATCCGATATACCTCCTTCGATTTCTTGATCTTGTCTTGCTTTATCTGGATAGCAATCTTCTTGTATTGCATGTGAAACAATTCAGCCAAACTCAAAATCTTGTTATTGCTAAGAGAGCCTCTTGTGTTTTCCACACATTTCCGATTGAGTTGTTTCAAAGTAGTGGAAATGAGAGCGATGACATCATCACGTTCAGCAGCCAATTTTGGATCCTTGATCTTACCCAACTTGTCCCAGAGCTTCATCAAATTCTGCGAAAGGGAGTTGTATTCAGGCGTATCCTTATATCCAGCAAACTTCTCGCATTCGCTCTGTAGGGACATAACCTGTCCTCGAATCATTGCCAGTTCATCTTGTGCATTTAGATGTGACTGAGTATCACGACTCCCACGGTGTTCCCGGCTCTGTTGCTTTTGATGCTGTTGCTGCATCTTGTGCATCTTGGACATTGCAACACCATCGGTTGTACTGCTCTTTCTATCTTTTGACTCAAGCATCTCTTCGAATCTTCGCAATTTGTTTTTGTATTCATCTTTGTACGCTTCCAACTTACTATTTGGTCGGAGTTGTAAACGATCCAGCTGGATCTTCAACACTTCAATCTCAGCCAGGGAAGACTCCGCAGATGCCTTACTTCCGGCGCCGGATATTTTAATACCAATATGATCAACCTTCTTGCGAATGTTCTGAAGATCCTCGATACTTCTGCTGTGCTGACGACTTTTGTCATATCGCTTGGCGTCTGCGGCGATGATAGAATTTGATTCCACTGCACCGTTATCTAAACTACTGTCACGAATACTTGCTCGTTCCTTTTCTTTTAAATCTTCAAGGTCCTGCATTAAATCCAAAGCTCTTTTTCTTATACTCCCCTTCCGCGAGCGACGCAATACTTCTTGAACGTTTTTCTCGTGGCTGTCCAACACGGCTTTGAACTTTTTCGTACCATCT
Organism: Atheta pasadenae; assembly: GCA_030264155.1. Classification (NCBI taxonomy): domain Eukaryota; kingdom Metazoa; phylum Arthropoda; class Insecta; order Coleoptera; family Staphylinidae; genus Atheta; species Atheta pasadenae. The sequence continues at coordinate 8,105 of JARJDS010025324.1, read as the reverse complement.
GGATATGAATCAACAGACTTCCGGAGGGAGTCCATTCCCCTCGACAATCCATTCAAATAAACCTCATCGCGCACATCACCTTTAGTGTTATTATTACCCATAATTCCTAAAATATTTAAATCGTATCAAAACATCACAAAATGAAAGACTAGAAACTTACAATCTAAAAGTAAAGATGCACCTGTACCTGAACCTGGACTAATATCTGTACCAGTATACTGTTGTTTTGTGTTGAAATGATCCAAAGGTGTGTTCGTTAATCAACTGGAGATATTACTCAGTAGTATCCCTGAGTATGTTATCTTATCATCAGCATATTTTGTTTATCTCGTTAATTGAGGCCTCGGTAGAGTGCGTAATACCTGCTGCTTGCTCCCTGCTCCCTGCTGTAATTTGTTATGAACTTATACCATTGCGACATGCAATTAAACTTATTAATCGGAAAGTCATGTGATTTGAATAATTCTCGTTTTACTCATAGTTGATGAATTGAGTGATTAATGCCCTTTTTTTTATCTCGCATGGTTTGAAAATGTAATCATTGTTCATTAAGTCTCTGCTAAAACAGCGCAGTGCAGCAGGAGCACACGAAAATGTAGAACGAACGACATTCGGGCTGATGGCGTACACCTCCAATTGCAATGTCGTCTATTAACTTTTCTACTACTCTAGTGTTACTGTAACTGTGTAACTGTTACACATTTATCTAAGTTTTAATCCAAATTGGAGTTTTAATTGTAGGCGACGGTACGCCGTGTGCCGAGTTGAGAGCCCGTCGTGGAGGCGGCGACTCACAGAAAATCGATACAGCGTTTTGCACTAAGTCTGTTTGTACCACATGCCGATAAGTTTTAATATTAATTTACAGAAATTTGTGCTACTTACTTGTCCAACAATAAAGGATAATTCTAAAATTAGGATAGAAGTTGTAAAGGTAAGTAAGCAAAGCGACATAAAAAGTCCCCTAGGGCCTAGATAATCCGATAAATGTGTTGGATTGTTTGTTCATGACTTCATCAAATAAAATGTCAACACACAAAAAATATATTCAGTTTAGTTTTTAACTATATACAATCAGTTAAATTGATGTAACTTTAAAATTATAAGTAAATGTAGATTTTATCGAATGTGGAGTGTTGGGACCATCAGAATAGTCGCTGGTTTGAGCGTACTCACTATCGCTGGAATAGTCCGGTGAGTCAGGATACTCCGAAAATGATTTCTTGCTTCCACAGAAGTCAGTTTCCCCTGCTTTATGAAGATAGTCACCCATTGATTTGCTACGATTGCGTGTAATGGTAGTGTGTTTAATAAAATGTCCAGTACTAGGTTGTTCATTAGGTTGATACATGGACTGCACACGTTTCTCATCCATACTGCGTTGATGTTGTAAAGATGGTGGTCTTCTCCCAGCACAAATATCATCCAAAGCTTCCTGCGACTCCTGCGCGTACGATATCGCAATTTTCTGCTCATACTTCAACTGAACACGATCATGCAGTTCAATAGCACATAACTTCTTAATGTATCTATAAAACGTTTCTTGCAAAAAATGATAAATTCGATCATTTGTATGACCTTTAAAAGTAAGTACCTCATCTCGCAGTGGTACCATCTCAGCACGAATGGCATGAATAGCAGCAAAGCTCTCTTCTTCAGGAGTTAGTAAAGACTTTCTTTCTTTTTGGAGTTTTTTCTTACGGCGTTTCTTCGGTCCTGGTGATGAAGGTGCCGAGGAAGGCATACGTTTATGTTTTAACTCCTCGGAAAATTTGTCACATTTTGCAATACACTCATCGTACAGTTGCTTGTACTTAGGTTTAGCTTCCACATCGGCAACGACAGATATCAGCTCATCTTTGTTAGCTTCGATCAGCTGGTAGACAATCTCGTATTCTTCATCGGAGAGCCGATCTGGCTGCAGTTTGTGTTCGATGAGATCGAAATTGTGCTTCAGGACGCCGTAGAATTTTCGTCGTGATTTACGTCTGGGCGCAGCACGGTCCAACTCTTTGCTGTTGCCTGCACCCATCTTTGTAGAACATTAACTAGCACTCTGCAATGTGTTGCCTACCCTAGGGCATTATCGTCGTGCTTATCTAATCTTATTTTTATCAGTTTGCTTACAGTGTACTATAGCTTGGTTTCGTGGCACGGCGTTGTCTGTTGAAATGACAAAAATTAGAGTGTGAATCAATACGCGTCGGCTCTTTTTTTATTCTGTTCAAAAATGTAGAAAAATGCGTACCTGGTTTTGACTTCCAGCCAGTGTTGGTGTGTTTTTCGGTTTGTTTGTAAGCACTTGTCGGGATAAGCTCGCTTCAACCACAAAAAAATCATCGACCGTTTGCATAAAACTAGGCGTTAAAAGACGTGACGTTGTCGCACTACCATACGCGCGTTTTTGGCATTGTGGCTCTATTTCGGAACAATACTTATTTAATTAGTTGATATTGAATTACAAAGATAACAAAATGACTCACGCGTATTTGGTGCTGGTTTAACGGCGCTGGGGCTAGGCTCCTCCGCCAAGTCCAATTGCTTACACTGATTTTCAATTTCCTGCAAGTGATATTCGATTTGATGCAAATTGTCCCGAATGTGTGTGTAATGGTACTGTAACTTTGTCGTCGCCTGCAAGACGTTATTATGTTCAAGTTGTTTCAATTTTACTTTGTAATCTTGCACGTTCTGCGATAATTCAGTATAAGTTTGGGTTAAAATATTTTTCATCATGGCTTTATCCATGATGTCTGACTGTGATTGAACTGACGGGAGCCCGAACGTTTCGGAATTTCGAGATATAATGCGCTATACAAATGTAGTAATTGATAAGATATTACAACAATCAGTATGTGTTCCCAGTCGTCAACTCGTCATATTCTAAACTTATGTTTTCTTATTCATGAAAATTTCGTTTTCAGTGCACAGCAGTTGGCTGCAACACGTGTGGATCAGCGAGCGTCATGCGCTGGCCTTGAAGATGCTCAACGTGCTAAACGGAAGCAACCGCCTCCATTACTACGTTCCCGCACCTTACCTGCTATCATTGTACCAGGAGTCAGTATTCTACAAGCACAACTTGGTAACTTAAAACCTGCTACTAAAGGTATAACCACTGATTTTGAGTGGTTGCACAATTGACTAATGCAGGGTTTGATGGTTGCAGATGTTGTCCAACCATTGCCATCATCAACAACACCAAAGTCGCGGTTTTATTCAGGCCGAATATCATTTTCTCGTGGCTTAGGCGACGAAACCCCACCCCTAGATGGTCGGCGTAAATCTGCAGTGTCGAAACTATGTTTAGCAGGCGGAACTTATGGTCCGGAACGAGCTGGGGACGGCAGCCCACTCTTGCGGATACCGCCTTTTCCTGTAACGCGCGCCAAAACACCAAGTCCAAGCAGCAGCAATGCGTTCAACCGTCTTTCAAAACTTCTCACTCAGTCAAAGAATCATCTACCACCTAGTGGGGCGGCAGATGATACCAACGTCATTCGACGTCTCAGCTGGGAGAGGTACAAGATCCAACTGTTGTTTTCAAAGATTACCAAAGTTACCAATGTTTTACTATTACCAGGAAAGACAATTCTAGTCGATTGCCACGTTCAGCAAGCATTGACTCAATGGTAGAAACCGTATGGGCCGAGAGTTTCATTGAACCACAACCCCAACCAACACCTCAGCCCAGACCGTTTCAACATCTACCAGAAAAACGCGCTTCGGTTACATCCCGAGCTACAGATCGCACGCTAGCGTTGGTTTCACCTTCAGTAGGCCGACGCCTCAAAGGACATCGAAGTATGAACGGTAAGCTAAACCTTCTTATCAAATTATATACCCCACACACACACCTCGGAAGTAAATTGTATCAAGTTGCTTCTAATCAATTGATTATGCAAATGGGATATCTCGCACGTGAATTATTTATCGACATCGGGCATTATCATTATCATATACATTTAATACTTAATGTGTCTCATAAAACCCACATCACATTGATTGTTGTTTTAACGCCGTTGCAATAAAATAAAAATCGATACTGCTGGTTTAAAACCGCTCTTGTCACCTCGGCAACTTACCTGTGTGTTGAAGATTTTCGATGCGTAATTGGTTATTGTTCAATCCGCCAATCCGGCAACGAAACGTTCGGCCTAATCGAATTTTCCTGCTTCCGCCATTGTATAATTGAAATATCGACGCCAGCAATGTGGGGCGGTAGTTTTCGAACAGTTGTGAACGTGAATCTTTTGTTGTTTGCTGAATTTGCTGAATGTTGTTCCGGGGGGGAATTTAATGAGCGATTTTATGGATTCATTGGAAGAACCGGTAACTTTTAGTAGCGGCGTAGTTGTTGCCGGAATACGAGTTTCACCCCGGTTTATGTCGACTTAAGGTTTTTAACAATAATAATAATATATATATATATATATATATATATATTGGAAATATATAATCGTGGTAGATTTTCAAGTTCTTTTCTATGCTATCGTAAGAATAGCTTGCAGGTTTGCAGAATTGCAGGAAAGTGGTAAGGACTTAACATCATTAAACGAGCTTTGATAATAGAATCCTGCTGGGGGTTTGGAATCTTTTCAATATGTCAGCAAAAGGTAGATTTATGACAAAATATTCCTGGTAGAAAAATTTATAAAAACTGAGATTCTAGAAATGCGCAATAATTTAAAATAACAAAATTCACATTATTGTTAAAGTTTTTAGAATTGTAATTGAAGTAAATAGAGAATAATTGTAAAAACAATGAGAAATAGTGAATTGTAAGAATCAAAAATTTGCGCCTCGAGTTTTTTTCCGCGCGTGTTGCGCATTGTGTAAAAGAAGTTTCAGTGCGTGACCGTTTACTTGATGGCTTCGCCGCTTCTTTCAAGTTTTTTTTTTATCGTCGCACGTACCGGAGGAACATATTGTTTAGTGTAAACCGGAATTGTCTCACGGCATTCGCGCCTAATAATGTATTCGCGAAAATGTAGAATTGCTCTTACGCAAATAAAATAAACAACAATTCGCAAACGTTATGTTGTTGCCCAGTCGTCACTCTTCATTCGGCAAGTAACAACATAAAGAAGCGGACGTATTCTCCGCGAAGAGTACCGAAGAGTCATTTCCGGAAGTGGACGGCTTAAACTTTGTGACGTAAGTTTTATTGAATACAACTTCCTTATCAACTGGTGTGCAAAAAAAATCTTACTGACAAATAGAGGCAATCAAGTCCGCTTTAGAAACTTAGAAGCATCGTTTCCTGCTGGGGCTGTTCGTTAGCTTCCTGCGCGCCGCCAATGGAAATGACGCGTTGCGTGTGGCACTGAGTGCGTGCAACTTTTGTTGTGGAGTTCTTCGGCGCGTCGTCCACTCTTCGGCGACTTCTTCAACCTGTTCCGTTATACATTACACACATGCCGCCAGCAAACCGGGGGCACGCCGGCCACGGTCCACACCGCGCGGCGCTGACAGAGAGCACGCGAACGAACACGCGAAGACCCAACCGCGCATTGTCTACCTTTATTCACAAACGGCTACGTCTACATTACTGAATCCGTGAATCATATATGCGCCAACATTGGGATTGTATATCTCCTGCTACAACCCAAAACAATTCCAAGAGTACGCGCGAGGAACAACAAACGTCAAACACTCCATCGCGCATCAAAGTCTTAAGTTGTGCTGCGAGTTAAGTCGACTTAACGCGCCTCGCAGGACGCGTATTGTTTTGCGTTTGATTTCGGTGCATCCCCAACGATCCTGCGTGAGTGCTCCCTCGGTGCCAGTGTTGTGATGTGGTCGTGGTCGTGATACAACGTTAAAACGTTGCCATGGATACGCAAATTAGCGCAACGTCGTTAACAAGGTAATAATCAACTTAAGTGCCTGCGATCGATTGCAGGTGTGTGTTTGAGGTTAAGTTGAGTTAACAACAATTAAAGACAATAATTGACGAATAAATATAAACAAATAAATGATTTGGCTTTGGGTCTAGACGTGGGTGGGTAAAGCATTTAGTGGCGTGCAGTTTTTTTGCAAAAAGCAACTGCAATATCCAGTTCGTTTTAGTTCGAGCTATTCCTGGTCTTATACTAGTTGAACAACAGACACAAAGAAGCACATGCCGTGTATAATTAAGCGCAGTTAGATTAAATATTTAACGGCCGCGTTGTGTTCGCCTAGCGTTCTTTCTCGATCGTTTTCCGAACAATTGGCGAATATCTCTCACAATCATAATAACAATTCAGTTTAGTATTTCCATAGTAATGAACGGCGATGTATACCGCGTGTATTTTTAGTTTTTACAAAGAAATAATTATTAGTTAAGTTGCTAGCAGCTAAGCAAGAGTTAGCTGTACATTCTAAAGATACGTTTATGCTGAGTTGCAATGCGCAGGTCGGCGTTACTTAGCTGAGTAGCTGTGAAATAAGTTGCCTATAGTAATACCCTACTTATCTTTCAGTAAGTTAGTTGGGAGTTGCGGGAACTAAGTTCCACCATTCTCCGTTCCACGAAACGTTTTGAACGAGGCAATTTTGCTTTCTTTATTGTAGGGATGTTAAAGAAAGGCATATTTACGTCGAACGCTTTGATAGTTAAACCGATTACTATGAGAACGGGCGGAATGCGCCTTTGTCCCTTAACGGCACCCTCCAAGCGAGTTGCAAGAGTAACCCGCTACCCTACAATATAAACCAAGAGACGGCCCAAAGACCCCTCCTTCCATCTCTCTCGCTTCGCTGGCCGTTTACGAGCCGCTAGGGAGTTGGAATTGAATTCAATGTAGTTGTAGATAGAACGACCTAACCGAGTACGATTCGGATGGAGTAGGTAGCGATGAGGACTTGGTAAATGAACATACCAAGACAGCTGTTTCATTCCTCAGCAGTGTTCGCGGTGGTTCGTCGCGGCTTCACTCGATGGTCGCTTGTCGCAGCCGGTTCACCATAGTTGTTGTAATAAGTTTGTTGTGTTGGTTTCGCGCGCAACCGTTATTTTTTGAATCTTGCCGATTCGTTTGTGGCCTTATCTCGCGAGTGAAATGTGAAATGGGCAAAACCTTGCTACCGGCCGATAAGAAGCGCAAAATGACCGAAATCGGTGATCGCCGCGTAAATCTCAAGCGCTCCAAATCGGTGCGCGCTTCGTTAAGAATGTTCAGCACGAAATTTCTGAAGAACAATGACTACACTAACTTGGACCTGGCGAACGCGATGTCCAACATCAAAGATGTGAAACCAAATAGTTTCTTGCTGAATTCCGCAGCGGAGACAATTTTGAAAACACCAATGGTGCACAAAAAAGTGAAAAAGGTGCCCAAGTTGACGACACCACCAACGGTCATCGCACCGAAGGCGGCTGCCCTTTTGCAAATCCCTAGTCAATTGGCCAAAGCTCAGGACGAAAATGGCAATGCAGCTAGTGCGGCTTCCGGGGACGGCGACGGCGAAAATGAAGGCTTTGCACGAGGTGGAGGGTTGCGCTTATCAATGAACGCACACTTTAAACGGCGACAAGGAGGACGGCATGGCGGGATGTGGAATTCGGTTATGTTCTCGTCAACATCAAGTAGGTCTTAACAATGAGCACGCTTGTTCCATGTGTATTTTGTGTATTACTCTGTTTGCTTACCGTCATGATCAAATAACATATGACCCTGAGTAAAACTCGATGCGGAAATGAGCAAATTCCATAAACTCGGTCGCGGCGCTGAATATAAACATGAAATGCAACGGTTTTGCTACGATCCGCTGTAATAATTCAGTTAATATTAATTAGTGGCGCGCAGTTTTTGATACGCTCATCAAGCGCTGTTACTGGGTACTAGCGGTTTGCTCCAGTTCGCTTCCAGTTTGGCGTGAAGTGAAGTCCGAGCTGGTCCAAGACTTCCACACAAAGTTTTAATTGCATTTGGTTTTACGGTTTTAGTTTGCCTTTCATTTAGGCGCTTCTATTAAAACTGGAGTTTGCTAAACCCAATGACTGTCTCCTAACAGTCCTAACTCGTTATGTTTACTGGTACACGTGTCTTTCAAAGAATTTCACGAATTTGGTAATAACACCTCATTACAAGTTCGTGGTATTTATTATAGTGGCACTT
>JARJDS010025323.1:0-12492 GCA_030264155.1 Atheta pasadenae | reverse complement strand
TGGCGCCGCGGAATGTCCATGTACGCTTATCAACGGACCAGCCGGTTGATAATACCCTGTAACAATGATCACAAATTTAAGTAACAATGACAATCATCATGAATCATTCGATAAAAAAATTCAAGTACTTGAATGTACTTGAGTCTGGCTCTAAATCTTAATATTTCTAATCATTAATACGTTAATATTATAATTTTTCTTTAGTACTAGATATTAGTCATTACCAAAAGTGTCAATAAATAGGTAATAAGAAATTATATGAAAAGATGCATTGACTTAGGTTTCATCCATACAAAAGATTTGGTAAAGATGATGTCCTCTTATTGCGCTTTCAATATATTAAATTTCAATTATACTTTTAAAAAAATAATAATAAAATAAACATGTAACTTTTTTGATTTTGTAATTAAAGAAATATATCCAGGGTTATATAACATAATATAAACTCAACGAAAACAAACAAGATCGCAAAAGCTTGCGTGTGCTTCTCTTAGTTTCTTGTATTGTATAATCATCACGCGCATTATGCGGCCAAATGCATTATAACTTTGTAATTATATAAGAGTCCATAAATCTTCCTCGGAAATCCACAACGTGGAAATCCTGCATATGCATTCTGGCACACATATAAACCATCGTGACTAATTGTTGAAAAGAGCGGAGCGCCACGCTGCCGCCGCCGCTGTTAATGCCAGTAACACGCATGTCAATTGAACACGATCCAGTGATTCAATTACATAAACCAACCCGCACTCAATGCACGCGCAATAATTGTGTTTGTCGCGTGCACCAGAAACAAAACTATCGAAACGACATTATTGAAAGCGTTCGAGTTTATTATTTTAGTTGATACCATTAACATCTTTCTAAGTAAATCACTGATAAAACCTGACAAGCATAAGAATTACCACATTTTGTTCGTTAGGTAAAGAAACGTAATTGAATTTATTTTCAAAAACTATTGATCAATAGTCGCGGTAGGAGAACTTGATAAGAAACCTAAATTGCGTTTCGTTTCGAGCTCATTTAGGGCAATGTGTTACAATGATTTGTCAATTACTCTTGCTCTAACCTATAGTTTTATCAGTTCGAATGTTTAAATGACAATAAATCAATTCCAACTGTAATTATGTTGTAAATCATCAATTGCGTATGTGTTAAAACCTGTGTGGATACGTTAAAAAGAATACAAAAGTTTTAAAATAATTTTACCACCCTCGCAAATAAAAACCGTAATAATAAACTACTAAAAAATAAACAAAAAAATAAACTACTAACAAATACGTTACTTGATTATCATAGAGAAACAAAAATTATTCATAAAAAGTAAAAAAATACTGAATAAGAAGTTTTTTTTTCAGTTCTCAATAAAATGTAAATTTAATAACCAAAGTGACCTAAAGAATATTTGTACCAATGCGCTCGCTTTGAGACCGTGATGAAAATAGTCTTGAATTATTCTAGAATTCTCTCTCTTTGCAAATGGTCCACCGCGGAACATATTATTCTCGACGATGAAGGAGGTCGGCAGAATGTGCACAGAGAAGAACCGCGTCGGCGACGACTTGGCGAGATTAAATCTGCTGGAAATATATAGGTCAAAGTGTCTGATTGTCGTCGCGATGATGGCGAGATTATAACCGTTTAAAACGTGCATACTTCCGACATGAATTCGTTATCAATAATAACTGAAGGCATCCAAATATTTAAATATATTAGCATTAGTATTAATACTATTAATGTTAAAAAAATCACCCAGATTGTAATAAAGCTTTCGTTTTAAAACCAAATTGGTCAATTTGTCATTCAAGGAAATACGAAAAAAATCACGAAACAACCAAATTCGTCACTTTTGGCATTTTTTATCGCAAGAACCAGTTTGCTCGCCTCTTCGTTGGTTCTGCGCATGTTTACAATTACATACAATATTTGAAAGTAGAAATCGCAACCGCACATTCTCTTCATTTTAAAAAATATCAAGAAAATGTAAACATAGATAAGGTTAGGTGAGGTTAATTTTCAACCAATCCAAACTGGCTCAATGGGAACGTTGACGTGGCCGGTAGATGTTACCGTTCATTTCCTATTAACCAGACATTTTCAGCGACGGCTACACAATTTTCAAACGAGTGAGGCCGTTAAAAGACAATGAGAGCGTAACGAAGCCTAAGATTATTACACACTATTTACTTGCGATGAGTAGTAATGGCAAAGCAGTCACTGTAACTAAATGTTTTTTTTCTAGAATCAATGTCGTCCTATTATTATTATTATTTTTAAACATGCACCGCAACTGATTCTAATCATTTTAACTGGTCAATTCTTATATCTCATTATCTTAAACTTGTTTACTTATTGAAATCCTTTCATTTGTTTTCTTGCAAAATATTTTTAATAAACCAAACTTGCGATATGTTACAATTACAATCATTTGGCATTGTTTTATCTGGAATGACATTATCAGGAAGATCAAAATCTATCAATGTTTCTTTTGTTACACACTTTAGAGTTGTTTGCCAAATGTTTTGTTTATTGACAAAGTATTTCGTCCCCATTTATTATTTTGAACGTTACATTGTTTCTACGAAGTTTTGAAAACTTGTTCTTTCATGAAAGTTAAACAACATGCACACGAATATACATAAGTTGTTAAAACGTCGCGCGTCAGGTCAGTTGTACTTGTGTATTTTGTCGTTCTTGTAGCACGAGCAGTCGACAAGGTGATTGAATAAGGTCACGGCTTCTTTGTTTCTCACGCGTTTCGTCCCAATGCCTACACGCCACGGTTTGTGCGGACGTGAGTAGATCATGAATACCGATTATAAGCTTCTTTTGTTAAAGACACTTTAGCCGCCCTGTATACCGCGCTTTCACACTATCAATCTACATCAAATTTTCAATCAACAAAATTTTAAAATAGTGCCACACTAAGGCCACGAACACAAAGAATACAACATTAATAACGAATATTTACATTGATTAGAGAAAAAAAAACTTTTGCTTCTTTATCAATGTAATTATCTTCTTATTTTGCAAGCATAGCTTGCGCTATTTTATCGGTTTTTGTACTGAAGTAGTGCAGAAAATAAAAACTCAGGATGCTTGTTCTGCGAACTCAATATTACTTTGTTCCATTTTGATCGCAATCACATAAAAAATAAAGCGCAAAGTGCTTCAGTAGAGTGAAAAAAGTAGAATGAGGAGTTGAGAACCACCCACGCCGGCAGACACGGTAATGTTGTTGTGAACTTCCGTTCCTACGCTATTCGGACTGTCTTTTGCTTGCGCTCGTCGTACCCGCACCCTTAAACATCTACTTGGCGGCGGTGGCGGCAGCGCCGTCAGTCGGCCGGTTATTGGCTGATACACTCGGTGATATTACGTGTTCGGCGGCGGTCGGCGCGTCCGCCACTTCGAACCAAAAGCAACAAAGCGCACAAGCTCGTCGCGCCGCGTTGTAATTTCAGGAAATGGGTCACGGACTGCGGAAAGGTCGTCCTACTTCTCCACCCGCCGGATTCTAACACGTTTTAATATACCGCAACAACTGTCACTTTGCCATATTTACAACAACAAGATTATGTTGAATGTGGCTGATATCCTTAACCAAATCAGTGAACAAAAGAACGTTGACGTACCCGTAATTGTTAAAATTAATGAAAACCAGAAAAGAAACACTTTAATAATATTATAAGTCAACAATCACAAATAAAGGACTAGGAGAAGGGAGCAACAGTACTTGTAAAAAGCCATTTTGGCGGTGTATTTGTCTCTGGGGAACAAGAAGGAATTACGTGTCTACGAATCGAAGAAAAACGCTGAGGTGAACGAATACAAAGCGCACGAACTGATCGTGAGAGTTTATTCCAAGTATGCCACCATGACATTGTCCTTTTATTTCAGAACTCAACCAAGCTTTGGAAAAAGTGAAAAGTACTTTAACAAAAGATTTCCTAACATGTTAAAGACTTCTTAGTACTTCAATATTGTTTCATGCCATTGTTATGGAATAATTTAAGCTGAGTCGTAGAAGATTAGTAGTTTTGCTGATAAAGTAACATTCACTTGCAAAATGTCTCCAGGCTTTAAATGAGGAAATAATAACATTAACCCTATTCAAAACAAAAGATTTAATGTCAGGACTATAAAGTATATTTTAGTAACAAGTTTCTAGGCAACAAGGAAATTATGATCATGACAAAGTATTAAAGTAAAGCTAAACCTCATGGATATTTGGAAAGGAAAATTTATAGAAAAATACTTGGAACGATACAAGAACGGGAATAAAGAAAATAAAGCAAAATGAGGAGGTGTATGCTCTTGTTGAAAGTCGGGAACTATATGTCCGCGTCCAGTTGCAAAGAAAGCGCTGAGATGAAAGATGCAGAGCTCCTGGAAAAGGGAAAGACCAAGCAATAAATGGAGCGACAGAACAAGCAGTTCCTTAACACAAAGAACTGTAGGAGAAGAATGATGAACGTAAAAATAAACTCATTCCTGCGTCTTACGTAAAAAATCCAAATTCTGCGCTTTACCATTAGTAAATGAAACCTGTCAAAACATAAAGTTGTCAATAAAGTAAATTATTTAAATACGCTGAATTATTAAAATTAATATCTCAATTATTTCAAACTAAAATAAAACTTGATCGATTAAGTATAAATCAATAAATAATCAATTTGCTTTATGACACCTTCGCTTGAACGGAAACGTGAACTTCCAGTAATATTAATTAATTATTAATCTGATCAAATGAATAATATATTCGATGTAGCTCAGTTTTAAATCATTATAAGATTACATGAGTGACACCATCTATAATTATAAGCATAATTATTCATGCAACCAGTAGCAGAAGAAATCAAATAAGAAACCTTTAGACATCAGTGATTTAAATGACCAATGACCAGACCGGTCATCACACCGGCGCGAGTGCAAGAAGGATTTCGAATAGTTATCGTTTGATTCTTATTAAAACGAAACAACGCAACGAAAGCAAACGACCATCATCAGCGGCGAACCACACTGCTACCAACTCTTGGTTCATTATTATTAAAAGTCATGTCAGTCAATGGCATCCGCGAAGGTTGCCGACTTAGGAAACACACTTGGACTGCAAAAAAAACAGGCAAAACAAACGAGATTCGCAATGCTTATGAAACAACAGTTCAAGGCAGTTTCGGCGTTCATCACCGCATCGCACGAGGTAGTTAGTTTGCGGTCGGTGAAGCGCGCGCAAATTTGTATGAAAAGATGAAATACATAGTCGAGTTACAAGCTGAGTGTACAACAAGGGCGCGTGACCTTAATATGCTTCCAAAAACTTTGCAAAAAATGAGCGTAATGTGCGGATTTTCAACATCTCTTATGATGAATGCAACAACAACAACACAAAAAAAAGAATCAAAAGTCATTTATACATAAACTAAAATGAACAAAAAGTACAAATATCACGTACAGTTTGGGTACAACAGACTACAATTTACTTACATCATATTTACACCAGTCGTTGAACTGTAAGTACATTGTTCTGCGGAATAATCTGAACAAATGCTTAATTACATCGTCACGATTTGTTCGTTTAGTTTCGAGCATTCGAGTTGGCGTGATACGTAAAATCAGGGGTCAAGGTTTGCATCTTTTTATGAACATTTAGAATATGTATACAATTATATATCTAATAAATTGGTGGTTCCAAAAAATTGTACAAAATATTCATAAATTGCAACGCTTAAAACAAATAGTGTAGTTTAAGGACATTAAGGATCATTAACAGATCAAAATTAAGAGAGGCTGAGTACGGTTGAAACACCATAGCGGTGTACTGTGGAGAAAAATCCTTAACTTTTTCGAAAATATTTGCACCTGAACAAAGTATGGTTGACTAAACCAGTAATTTCACAAAATAAAGTACATAATTCATCAAATGCTAGAACAAAATGTGAGCCTCAATTAAACACACGTTTACGGCGCCCATAAAGCATAAAATTAAGCAATTTTCTCCAACAATTAATTTAATAAATCCGTTCACACCATCTCGCGCCGTTGCGTTTTAAGCCGCCGGGGTCATTATAATCAAAATTACAATGCCTTTGAATTTTTTACGCTGAAGCACAAACTACCGACTATATCGCGCGTAAGTCCTTTGATGTTCCACAAGTTTAATGTTAACAAATTGACTGATCTGCATATCAAACAAATATCAAGTTAAGTTTACGTTTAAAACATGCGCCAGATACACAGGAAATAACTTTTTAGGGTGAATATTCAAGGAGAATAATTTATTCATCAATTTTAATTTACACTACCGAAAATTAATGATTATCTCATAATAATTTATATTACTTATAAATAAGTATAATAGGTAATAGATAAGCATTTAATGTACGCTTATTTATGATCTCAAATGCGTGTACGGTAATTAAGTGTTTTTCTTAGTCATTGCTATGTTTTCGACATGCTATGTAATTTTCACAATGGTGTTAAATGTGATATAAAATTAGTAGAAAGAACAACAATATGTAAATATAAGCAAATAATAAATCATATTATTCGTCGCAAAAATTTGTGAAAATTTTTGGTATTCAATTATCATTGAATTATGTACATCTCAATGAATATTGCAACAATTATTTTTAAACTTTGGACGCGATTGTGACACTTATAAATTAACCACAAACCAGGAGGAATTTTAAACTAAAAAAATATATAAAGAAAATTTTATGTCGTTTTACAAAATATGATATAAAAATGGTGTTTGTCTCCACAAAAATCGAAATATCTCATCAAATATTTAACATATTTTAGCTAAATTTTCAATATCATAAAATATATTAAGTTTATTATTATGTAGATATTAATTTTGAACTTTACCATGATTATTTATGGCTTATAAAATACTTATAGAAAACTAAAGAAATTACGTATCGTATTTTTATTAAAATGAAAAAATTTTCCGGATAAACATTAAATATTTGAACCCCTACAATAAGTTTCACTTATAAATCAAAATATGAACTTTAATTATTAAGTATAACGTTAAAACATTCGTTTGTTTAAAAAAATTAAGCTTTTTTCATACATTTTTAAGACATCCTAAGTTATTAACAGCATTTTAACAAACTCTTTATAAGATTAATCGACAGTGAACACGACGTTATCAAGCTCATTTACATAAGTCCTTATTTAAACCAGAAACTTGAAGACGACAACTAATAAAACAACTTGTCGTATGTCGATGAATGTCTCTGAATATTTCACGGATGGTGTTAGAACATGATTCAAAAACATTATCTAAGAGCAAACACACAGCATCAGAATGCTTTCGACTTAATACAGAAGGAACACCACAAAATGAACTAAAATCTTCAATTTCTGATTAAAATTTTAAAAGAAATTGAAGAACTCTGATGAAGAGAATAGTAAAATATTGTGAGCCATTATTTAGCAAAGTACCGGTTGTGTAAACTCGTTTAGGTGAAATTAATCGGAAGATAGCTTGTACTCAAGACAAAAGAGAAGTATTAGGGCACAGTGTGCCATCATTAAGTAGTCGTCCTTGCGCTATTGCATCGTTGACGTCGCCGTCAGCGTCGATCCGTGCCATGTTCGCACATTGGATAATATAGCATGTAAATTCCATCAGTAAACAAACAACGTGTAATTACCGGCACGTTACTGACGTTTAAAATACATGTACCCTAAAGGACGAAGCATACTGCTGCATAGATGCGCATATTCTCCACCTTGCACCCGCTTGAGTAGTGGATGCAAAACGAAATATACTTTAAGCTTAACATAAAAACGACCTGGATAACCCAAACAAGTAAAATCAGAAAAGCTGAAATAATTAAAAGTAAAATTAATGAAAAAAATTTTTTAAAAAACCCCTAAAATTTTACTTCCTAAAATGTTTAATCACAATGTTAAGCCATGAATGAGCTACTTATTTATGTAATGCCATCTAATTTGAAAAACGCTTATGCTTTCAAGCCCTGTTTGCCGAGCTTGTTGCCCCTGACGAGAAAAATATATAAAGGTCCCGGTGGAACAGTAAATAATTCTTGTTAACGATCAGCGCGTCGCTCTCCGCTGGACATTTGCAGTTGAAACGGCAATTAAACGTGCCAACATAACTCGCGGGCAGGCAAAGTGCGTTCGCAAAGAAATACAAAACAACGCATCTCAACCAAATAAAAAGTCGACACAAAAAGTAAGCCACGGTGCTTCTGGCGAAACCCAGGCGTTTGCTTTACCATGAAAAAAATAAAAAGCGCTCATAATAAAGCTCGTAAAGCTCCTTGTTTTAACAGAGCGTGCGCGTGTGAGCCCCAACATCGTCGTCTTTATGTTGCCACTTTATATTACCTTTATGGCATCTAATTGCTCTCGTACTGCTCGTTGCACGCATAGCGGTTGCTCTCCGACTTACGCTCGCGGTTCTATCTCGGTGTGAGCGAAAAGCGTTATAAATGCCGGCAAACTCGGCACGCTGGGTGAAATGCACATACGTGCCTAGTAGCATCAACTCATTATCATTATAATCAGTCCAATTCAATTATCCTCAGTTCCCTCTCCATCGAAGTTATACGAGTGCATTGAGAGCAAAAAGTATTGTAGGTAAATTTGATAACCATCAAAATTGTAAACAAATAAAATTATATATTTCAGAAACAACTTAAGATTTAAACCTTCGACAAAATTTTAGGAACTCCAATTATCAAAAGATTTTATTTCATGTCGTAACCTTTACACATGCCCAGTTGTGACTCGAAAACGGTTTAAAGACGTAACCAGCTGCTGTGGCGGCTGCCACAGTTCGTTGTTATTTCTTTTCGTGTTTCGGCTTGAATTGACGTCTCCAAAAAAGCAGACTGGTGGGTACACGCGCACGAATGGTTCCATTTTAATTTGAATCGAAATGTGAAGAAGCGAAGAACATCTGCAGATAAATGTTACTGGTGCATTAGATCATTGTCGGGTGCTGACTCGGGGAACGTGTGCATGTGCATTGTCAGTCCCTCATCACGCCATGTGCGCCGCCTGCCCGCCCGGCTCGATGGCACGCTTCAAAAAGTTTTGAAGCTTGAATGAATCTCAAAACACGTGCCCGGCTGAGCTACGGTCTCGCTCTACGGCTGATGTCTCGCGGGGATTCAATTTACTGACCTATACCAAACACAGATGATAATACATTCATAATTCAGACCCATATAAGTTGTAATTAAATTTAATACAACACAGTTTTTCTCGCTTCTAACGTTTGGTAGTAGAAAATGTCACATCTTCAAAAATCGTGGAGAAAAATTTACCATAACTTAGACCGACATATTCATGCCTTTTTAACATTTACCACTTTACCTTTGGCCTGATGTTAAATTCTGTTTGAAACCGTGATGTTACACATAAATGAGCAGATTTAGTAAATGTAATCGTCTGTGTTATGTGTTATAGCATGTGTTGGTTAGGCAGAAAAAAATTTAACGCGCGAACAACTAATGCGTCTTGTCTTTACTGAGATCTGAGAAGATATGCACGCAAAGAACACTGCTGACGAAGCGTGAAAGAACAATAAAACTGTAGGCATTAAGCAGTATAGCAGCGTGGCATCAAAAAAGACAATAAAGCTGAAATATGATCAATACTAAACCGCACTAACAATTTAAGTATTAACAACGTTATAATTAATGAACCAATAATGAAACATACAAAAACGTTTTGGTTATAAAAAAAACATATTTATTCTAAACCATAATGAATGGTTTTGAAGTAGAACTTTAAAAATAAATTACGGAACTAAAAAACGCCATGATAGGTTATGTTAGAATCAAATATAGAAACTTATTGCATTGGTGATAGATACGTGGTAATCGATATCACCCTCATGATGGTTTGCCAGCTGTGTTCAATTATAGAAAGAATGATTTGACTCAGAATATGATTCATTTGAAATGTAAACTTTCCAAGCTCTTTTCTAGATGCAGAAATAAAGATTCTTATTCTTAACCAATAATTTGTCACTGTAAGACTGAAAGTCGAATAGTAAAAAATGTTGTAAAGTTTTGTTATGTTTGGTGGTCAATTTGTTAATGTAATTGTTCGAAAAATCTACCAAAAACTCAGACTTTCTTTATGCAGATTAAATTATCATCATCTACATGCACGAATTATCACGTACTCCCGCAAAACGACGTTAGTGCATTTATTTCACAAATGCCCACATACCCATGATGCATTTAGTGATTTGATTGTCAAAACCTCCACATTTGCAAAGTACACAAACGCGTGCCATCTACAATTGGCTCTTATTAAATAATCGCAGCTTGGGGAAATAAGGTAGGTAGTCAGTCTACAATGAAACCATTATACGTACATACTCGTATTACGTTTGTGACTTACATTTAAGTGCATACCCAGCATGTTTGCAAACCGACCCAAGCGATGCTTTATCGTTACTTACGTATGCATTTGGGCGATAAGCGCGCATATATGCAAAGAAGCTCCAATAAACAACGCAAGCTGAGACGATACCACATAAGCCAGTCTTTCTACTTTATGACCGGATCAATGGACCCCGGTCGTATATTTCATGTCATTTAAAATTTTAATTCACCACAAATGAGAAAATCAGCATTATTAGCATGTTTAATAAATTTCTTCAATTGTTTCTTGTTACCTATATGTCCTATATAATACTGTTACTTTCGTGATCAATTTAGAAAAGTACATTATCTAACTTATAAAATATATGATAGTTGAAATGAAAAATACTAAAATGTGAGCATTGGCACGTAATCGACCTACCTAATCATAAAGCTTCTAGATGAGGGACATTCTATTAGTACATCATCGGCTACATGACTTCACTAAAATTGTAAACTAGTTGTGCTGAAATTGGATTATTCGAAGCCTTGATTGATTATTTAAAATATTCAGCTCTTGAAGGTCCATGATATTTGACTTTTTATGTTTAAAAGTAAAGTTATAAAGTTTACACCAAACCCAGCATAAGCAATAAGTTCTCGCATTAATTGCTTAATAAATAAATAAGCAAGAACTCAACAAATGCAAACAACGCAACAAAAAATTGCTAAAGGACCAAACCTTACAAGTAAACTTAAATAAAATTTCAGATCTTACTGTAAGAAAATATTAGGTCCCTAGTTGATGTTACATATTTAAACGTTTATTTATAGCCAAAGGTCGTCCGGATTTAGCCCCACACTTGTTATTTAAAGCCCTTGAAATCGTAAACTATCTTCAGCATCAACTTTTTCTTTTACAGCTAATTATAACCAGCCACGGGCCCAAAAAACCGCAAACTATTATTGTAAAAAGAAAAGAAAACTAAATCAATTGCTAATAAATACAATTAGAGCATAAAGTTCGATTAAATCATTAATTTAAATTTATTGGTTTCACTCCGTCAGAATTAACTACAAAACCAAGTGCTGGCGAATTATTAAATCAATGTTTATTTAGCCAATTATTATGTATAAAATACTCGATATTTTCGTTGGTCAATATTTTCCTATCATATTAATAGTTCGGATAATTAAATCAAATATTTAATGCACCACTTTAATATTATCTTCATACAATTGTGACCTTAATTTCTATTTAAAAAAAACTAATTGATAATATTTACCAAACAAAAAACACTTTTGTTGGTTTCCTTAATTTTATCTCATTACAAATTATTTTTGTATGTCAATGTACATAAAATAGTCGCACCCAATGACGTTGATCGAATGACTTTTTAGGGCTGTGATTATTTTATCCTACAAAGCAAAATCTTTCAGCACGACACGCCAGAGGCCTTCGCGGTCTCTCAATAGTGCTCACCGTCAAGACAAACACCTGAGACCACGCGAGTGCGTTGTGTTTCTGGCCAATCTCGTCTAGAGCTCCCGGATTCCGGTTCAGCCGCGCGGCGCGACCTCCTTATAAGCAACATCATATTTCATACATGCGCGGCCAGCAGCAGGCAGACACACGCGACGCTCTCTACTCCGCGTTTATTTATTGTTTAACTATCAAATTATTACGTACATATTTAACATATTTACATCTATAAAGCGTCCGGCGAACGCCTTGTCTTTACCAATAAAAATACCACGGCGGCGTGGCGTATTTTATTATTTATCACGCATACATTTACAGCAAAAAAAGATGTCCAAGAAAAGTGATTAATTGAATATTATAACTCCGTCGTATGTGAATAGTCTACCTATAAAGCCACTATATAAATATTAGAATGTCACGCTGACCATGATTGAAAGAAACTACACATATCGCAGCAAATAAAAGTTTCAGAGTTTAATAAAATATTTAAACTAGAAGCATGCATGAATACGAGCTGGTTAAATGTTAAATAATCTTAAATAGAAGCAAGCACATTCTCAACTTTAGAATTACCTTTGATCAGATTATATCATAGCGAATGCTATATCAAGTGGGTCGCAATTATTAATGGTTCTTGTTTGTAATATT